>JAEAOA010001201.1:1000000-1100000 GCA_016746295.1 Potamilus streckersoni
TGTAGTGTCAGATTTTAAAATAGTACATCAACAAGGTGGATAAATAACTTTGCACAAAACGAAATGGAGATAACACATTAACTGGCATCATTACATGAATATTTTGTGTTATCAAGAATTGTTGACGGGGAAAAGAAAGAACTAGAAACTAGATCTCGATAAAAAAGAGCAACTGACCTTCGATGATACACAACATCCATTAATTAATGTGTGAAAGTTTTAATGACCATCAATGGAAGCACACTGTATCAAAGATCCAAGGTAACCACACTTTACCTTTCCACACCTGGGGAGGTAGAGAGCCCAAATAAGAAAAGTGATGCCTAACTTTAAGCTTGAATCAGGTAAGAAGGTCTTCTCGAACAGATCGAAAATGATATATAGTAAATATAGCATGAAGAAAGAACACCAAAATAGATGGGGTGTAAAACAACAACAGCAACAGCACCAGCAAGAATAAAATGCATCAGCAGTTTGCAAAGGCAAAATAAAGCCATCGCCCCTTCCCCACAAAAACTAAACAAACAATCTGTCAGGGATGCCCGCAGAATGTTTTTGAGGAGAGCATGTAGTGGTTAAATACAAAGTTTTACGAATATAGTCCAAAACATATCTAGTTGTGAAACTGGAGGGAGTGGGAATGATGTGCAAGCGCCCATAGTACGGGTGTAACTTGGATTTTTCAACAAAAGGGGATGGCGAACTAGAGTAAGAAATAAAAGCAGTTGATAATGAATGACAGCAAAAGACAATGCACTGGTGGCCAAACAAGTGAAAAATAATGTATTGAATCAAAACGTCTCACCGTTGTGCAGAATTTGCAGAAAGAAGAACAAGACAGATTATAGGTTCGCCCAGTTAAAATTCAATAATAATAAATTGCCCCTTGCCGTAATTGGGAACTGTCTTGGATGTGTGGGGTTGTGTGTACAAACATGTGGAGGGATAACCAGGCGGGGGGGGGAGAAAGTTGAAAACACAAAGACCAATATTGCAGTTTATTTCAATATCCGGACCGACCACGTGATTTAAAGCAAATCATATGATATTAGAAGAAGACAACCTGACCTACTTCCAAGATGTAGGAGTACCAGGGACATCTTGTGTCATGCTCAGGGAGCAAGGAACGCGATCTGTGACCCATTCGGAGAACTTAATAGATTCTGGCAAACAAATAGATATGCATCAGTTGTGGTGGAATAACTATAGATGGATCAATACCCAGTTGTGGTGGAATAACTATAGATGGATCAATACCCAGTTGTGGTGGAATAACTATAGATGGATCAATACCCAGTTGTGGTGGAATAACTATAGATGGATCAATACCCAGTTGTGGTGGAATGACTATAGATGGATCAATACCCAGTTGTGGTGGAATAACTATAGATGGATCAATACCCAGTTGTGGTGGAATAACTATAGATGGATCAATACCCAGTTGAGGTGGCATAACTATAGATGGATCAATACCCAGTTGTGGTGGAAAAACTATAGATGGATCAATACCCAGTTGTGGTGGAATAACTATAGATAGATCAATACCCAACGAACTAGCGACATTTTGAGGACGTAGGAATACCAATAAGCCACACCTACTATAGAAAGCGTCGCATCAAAAAAAAAAAAAGGAATTATGCCCAACGTTCTTGAGATTTCGGAACACGGGAGGAGGATCGATAGAGGAAAAAGACCCAAAAAATCATTAACCTGTGGCAGAAAATAATAATAATAATAATAATAATAATAATAATAATAATAATAATAATAATAATAATAATAATAATAATAATAATATTAAAGAGGAAATGTGTATCTTGTTTGTTTTAACGTAAGAATTGAATTTAACGTAAAAATTGAATTTCATGTTTACAAGTTTTATGACGTAATAAAGCCTGGAAATTAATTACACAATGTTCCAATCTACGCCATTAGTTACCAATATTGCATTAGCACATTAGCACATAAGTGCATAAATACACATGTATACATGATGCGATTTTAGCAAATCTACATGATCTTTGTAGAATTTTCATATATATATATATATATATATATATATATATATATATATATATATATATATATATATATATAATATGGAAAATATATATAAAGTTCTTTAAAGTTGAAAACGTATTCCATATGTACATTTAACATATTTTCAACAATGTGTAACATATGTGACTGACACACGCAAGCGTGTAGTACTCATTGTATATTTGACATATGGGGAAACATATCTAGTTCCCGAATGACGTCATCAGCAGACATATTTGTGGTATGCTGACAGATTTATTTGGAAGATGATATAAATTTATCGAATTTCAAGATGCTGTTACAATAAATTTATTGAATCTCAAGATTCTGTTACAAAACATTTATCGAATCTCAAGATCATGTTAAAATAAATTTAACGGATCTCAAGACACTTCCAATAAATTTATCGAATCTCAAGATACTGTTACAATAAATTTATCGAATCTCAAGATAACGTTAAAATAAATTTAACGAATCTCAAGACACTTCCAATAAATTTATCCAATCTCAAGGTACTGTTAAAAACATACATGCATAAGCAGAATGTAAACCGGGCTTTCTGTTAGTATCTATATTTGTAATTAAAAGTTGATTTGGTTTCAGTATCTTTGATGAAAATGGTTAAATTCGGTGGTAGCATATAGGAGGAATTACCAGGTCGCCATCTTCTGGGTAAACTGGTCAGAATATCTTCTGCTAGTGACCTTGCCAGGAGACACCTATTGAACAATTTTAACACCTCTCAATATATGCTTCTATTTTTCAAAGTGTAGAAAACACTAATTCAAGTAGATGTGAATCAATGCATATATCCTAAAAGCAACTGCAACTAACCAGCTTTCCAGCATGGGTATGGAGTGAGGGTGGACCCACGTCGTCTAACACACAGTCCTAGATGTCTGCCTCTCCGTTCCACTGCGCCCTCGGGTGCTGATTCAGAGCTGGGGACAAGGAGTTCCGGATTTATTCTTCCCTCCGCAGCAAGCTGAAGGTATATAGGCAAATATTTGCGTTATAAAGATCTAGGATTTACTATATATATATATATATATATATATATATATATATATATATATATATATATATATATATATATATATATATATATATATATATATATATAGATATATATATATATATATGAGGTGTGTTTGGAAAAATAAAAATTTGAAGAGAATAGCGTCAGGTTGCAGCAGAAGAAGAATGGTAAACCTGTTTAAAGAATTAATATTTTTTCTTCTTGCAGAATTTTGGTATACTATTAATCTGGAATATTAATTAACTTGTCTTCGTTAAGCAGAATCGGATTTCTTGGGCTAATTAAATTCTTTTATTGTGAATTATTACTTGTACAGTTTGGAATACCTCTCCTTATCGTGAAAATCGGTGCACGGATTTTACAACCTCTGAAGGAATAAAACATTTACAAAATTCATGAAGCCTAAATAGAATCATATAGACGCAGATTTTGTAATGATATTTATAATATTTTGCTAGCACCTGATGGATATTTATTTCTTTTTAAAATGATGTGTAAAAGCGAGGTGCTTTGCATACATTTCTGATGGGGTGCCATTTAAATCGGATATAATTATTTTTCTCTTTGCTGATTGATTGTCCTTGAAAAATCTGCAAACTGAGATAAAAGGAAGATTTTTAAAATATTTTTATCTTTTTTGTTTGTTGTTAATTCTGAGATAAGTGTTATACTATCAAAAGTTGAATCAAAATAATTCCACGATGTCTGTAATTGGACAGGTGAGTTGCTGGCTTAACGCCATGTTTCAGTACACGATAGGTTATGACTACAACTGGGGGGGGGAGATATAATAACATCAACCCCCCCCCCCGAAGAAGCACCAACCAATGGGAAGTTCTTGACAAATGCTCTCACATACCCACATTAGCCGAGCCCCAGTCTCGAACCAATAAACAACATGGACTGAGGTGAGATGGCTGCAATCAGTAATGTGAGCACTATAGACCAATAGACCACTCGGCTATTAGGGTCCTTTGACCTCTCGAACCTCCCTCCTCTTTCCTGATGCTCCAGCGGGGCAGTAGTATGTTAAACTGTGTACGTGTCTGACTACGTAACTTATGAATCGCGATCAGAGCTGGTTTAACCAAACAAGCGAACTAGGCAGCCGCCTAGGGCGCCAAAATTGGGGGAGGGGCGGGCGGAGGAGCCACAAATGAAGTACATTGTCAGGTCATTAATTTATTAATATTATTTTTAAGCATCTTTACTAAATAATGAAATTAATATTTTGTCGAACCGAATGTGTATTAATATTAATATTAATATTAATTAATATTAATAAGCTATGCCCCTCCCGTCAGGGGTGGAAGATTCGCCTGGGGCGCAAAAGTATCCTTGCACCGGATCATGTGTATCTGATAGTAAATAATAATAAAGATATAAAGTGGTTTGTTTGAAATGTCACAATGCAGTGTACGAATGATATCAGACAGACTCGTCCGTATGCATGCTAGAGCACACGTCTTGTTAGCATATACAAAAAAAAAAATAAATAAACACACCTGAAACAATTTGATTTCACACTGGTCTGCGATTGGACCCATCTGAGTTAACTAAAAGTGATGTTATAAAACTTCCGCGTGCTGCGCCTATAATTAATATAATACAATAATTTTGGTCTTAGCCGGTCTGTCCATCTGTCACTTCAGCTGATCCGGTGTCTTATATGGATTGACGCTCTGTCGGTCTGTCACTTTAGCTAATCAGGCGCCCTTTCTTATATGGATTTCGCGTACATTTGTAAAAATATTGGCTGAAATAACGTCTGAACTGTGTGTGTGTGTGTGTGTGTGTGTGTGTGTGTGTGTGTGTGATTTAGACTTTTTAACGTAGCTTTAACAATTTTTCAGTCATATCTCTACGATGTATGTAGTGTGACAGTTTATAGTGATATCTAGCACTGGGGATCATGCCGCTGACATAAAGCATGATGTCCCACCTGGTCACATTATCCTGACACCAGGCCAAACAGTCCTAACAATAACCTCTTAATGCTGGTCGCCAAGCGAGGCAGCTATGGTTACCATTTTTAAAAGTCTTTGGTATGACTTGGCCGAGATTCGAACCCGCGATCTCTCGCATCTGAGGCGGACGCTCTAACCACTAGGCCACTGGAGCGGTATGAAATTTTTTCTTTGCGCTTTGACACGGATCACTAGTCCAATGTTAACTATTTTTATGCAAATAAAGAAAAACAAATTTTCAATGTAAATGTTTAACGGATTCTATCTCTGCAGAGCACGAGGCATAGTATCCGTTTAATTAATAAAATTTGAATAGGCCAATTTAATTTGGGAAAGTTGTTTGCCACAGAAACGATCACGGTTAATTTGTTTTGTCTAGGTTTTCAAATAAACACGAAAATAGTATTCGCAAGTTCATTTTTTTAGTACTTTTCTGACAGTACTTAGTTTAATATATGTCTATACTCGCAGTAGCGCACGTTTTTGTCCTTTCTATTGTTATTCCCTATCTCAAACATGAACATTTTTGTAATATAGATAAAAACAGAAACAATACAAAACTTTTTTCTTTTTCAATTTATTGTCGGACATGGTTTTTCGAAACGTTGTTTGGGCTGTAAAACGAACAAACTAACGTGTTACTGAGCAACGATGTTATACAAAGTAGTAGATTATTTATTTATTTATATTTGCCGGTCATGATTTTAGTCGATACACAGAGCAGAGAAGCTGAGACACGAAGTTGATAAACCATGCAGTGTCACCAGGGAGAAGGTAGTGCACTGGGTCGATAAAGTTAATCACAAGAAATTAGAGGAAACACTAGTTGTCTAATGTAATAAGTGATTAAGACTAACCCAATATAAATTTGTACAAGTTATTTGCTACATAATCAAGCATTAAAATTAAATCACTCTTTCATGTATAAAATATCATCAAGGTGGATATGCAGCTGGCACAGACTAACACACTAAGAAACTGATCAATTACATTGTGTAACTTTCAGATGTTGTAGCAAACAGATAAGTTACATTGTGTAACTTTGAGATTGTGTAATAAACTGACCAGGTACAATATGTAACTTTTAGATCTCATGAATGTTTCAGCTTGAAGTTGTGGTCTACTTTTAACTAAAGACAAGGAAAAAATATCGCAAAGGGCAAAAATATAGTAAACATAACGTTTGCACCAAAAGCATCCACTTAGTAAGACTTCTTAAACGATGCTATGATAGTCATAACAGTTCTAGTTCTTCAGCAGAATTAACCAAATTGTATTAGAACCTCAGAGAATGGCATTCATCAATATCCACTTGATGCTTAAGGTAGCGAATCGGCTAAATTATCCGAACGATTATTGAGTATAGACAAGCCAGAAATAGACATAGTTAAGAATTGATATTGAGTTTGGGGTTTTTAAATGATCTCATATACCGAAATTGGATTGTTTTCATATTTGAAAAAATTATTTGCATTAATAATATCTTACATCAGATTTATTGTTACACAATATTATGTAATGTTTTGTCACATATATATATATATATATATATATATATATATATATATATATATATATATATATATATATATATATATATATATATGTTATGTATATATGTATATATATATATATATATATATATATATATATATATATATATATATATATATATATATATATATATATATATATATATATATATATATATACATATATATAAAATTTTCAACTGGGCCCCGAGTGGCCGAATGGTTTAAATCGCTCACCGCTACGGATCACTGCCGTCTCACCTGTGTCTGAGTGGGTTTGAGTCTCGGGCTCGGCCCATATGGGTACATGAGAAAGCTTGCCAGAGTAGCTTCTCGTGGGTTGGTAGTTCTTTTTGGGGTTTTCATGTGTTCTTCCTCCGCCATTTATACTGGCCGCCATGTATAGCCTATCTTGTGCTGAAAATGGTGTTAAACCTACAACAACAATAACAACAATATATCTTTAAAACAGCATCAATTGTAACAGTAGAATTCAGGAAGCTAAACTTGATTACTATGTATGCTATACTAACATACATCTAACCCATCAAGTTATAAGTCCCCCACCTACAATAAGCTGCAAACCAGTTTTCTTTGACACATATACTGTAACAAACAGAAATTATATAGCTATTTTAAAACGTTTCAATTATTCAGATATTTAAATCAGCAGTGCCAAAGAAAGCTGTTGTTAGGATTGTCTGAATAGTTATCTAATTGTGAAGATGGTTCTGAACATCTGGTAAATTTCACACTTTTCACATCTCACATCTTACTAGTCAAAAGAAATTAAACACATGGGATTTAAATACACGAGAACGGTTGAAGACGTGATGTACTTGTTACAACAAATTACAGAAAATTTAATTGTAACATGGAAAAGTCTGAAAACTTTTGTTATTGATTTCAGGAAAGACATGTTACTTAATTTTGTCTGCAAAAAGTATTCAATTATTTTATAGAAATAATCCTTGGATAATGTC
The DNA here is from genome assembly GCA_016746295.1 of Potamilus streckersoni. Classification (NCBI taxonomy): domain Eukaryota; kingdom Metazoa; phylum Mollusca; class Bivalvia; order Unionida; family Unionidae; genus Potamilus; species Potamilus streckersoni. The sequence continues at coordinate 1,007,562 of JAEAOA010001201.1, forward strand.
AATGAATCTTAAATAATTTGTAACTGCTTGGAACTTTTGTAATTGTCTACACCTAAATAGCCACGACAAAACAAATAGCCACGACAAAACAAATAGCCACAACAAAACAAATAGCCGTAACAAAACAAACAAAATAATAACTATGACACTTTCTTCTATAGCTATTTTAACATAAAGTTACAAAAAAACAACAAATATTTAAATATAGACATTTGACTGCTAACTATTCCTGCTTAAATGACACAAACCGTAAAATCTCCTCGCTTAGTATTGCATGGTAACATACCGGTATCAATAACTTGGGTATATTTTTCATGAAATATTCTATACGGAATGAAAGAATAAAATTTATACTCAGATTGAATCACATGAACGCTGGATAGCGTTTAGAATTATGGATAGCGTTTAGAGCTATGAGCATGAACGCTTGATAACGTTCACGGTTATGAGTGGACTGTACAGGGGCACGTGAGCGCTGAATAAAGTTTTGCGAAGACTGAGTTATATGAATGCTTGATAGCATTATGGTTAGCGTGAATCATATGAATGCAGGATACCGTTATAAATAGTCAGCGTCCAATGAACGCTGGATTGTAATATGGATTGACTGAGTCACATGATGGCTGGAGGTGGTATAGGTAGAATGTGGTCTGTGAACGCTAGAGCTTGTTAAAGACAGCCAGCGTTGAATGAACGCTGGATAGGGATATGGAGACATGAAGTTTTAGGTCGTTATAGGCACACGGAGTCTTTTGAACGCTGAATATCGTTTTGGGTTGACTCCGCAATATGAACTCTATATATCGTTTTGGGTTGACTCAGCAATATAATCTCTATATATCGTTTTGGGTTGACTCCGCAATAAGAACTCTATATAACGCTGGGCATCGTTTTGGGTTGACTCCGCGATATGAAGTCTATATAACGCTGGATATCGTTTTGGGTTGACTCCACAATATAAACTCTATATAACGCTGTATGTTGTTTTGGGTTGACTCCGCATTATAAACTCTGTATAACTTTCATTATTTTTTTACAGCGGAAATTCGACATTCACAAAATAATAACCAATATTTCATATTTCATTCCTTGAAATATTTAAAAGGGACCTAATGGACTTAGGTGTATAGTGGATTAGATATTTTTAAAACTGAAACCCAAATGTGTGAGGTCATTTAGTTATTAAAATTGTAAGCAATATATATATATATATATATATATATATATATATATATATATATATATATATATATATATATATATATATATATATATATATATATATAGAGAGAGAGAGAGAGAGAGAGAGAGAGAGAGAGAGAGCAGAAAAAATCTAGTATTTGTTTCTGCGCGCTCAAACAACGGATTTAAAACAGTGTCTCGCACGACGGAATCGTAAGTATCGTATAAATTTCTGAAAATAATATTAATTTAATCCAATGACTGTCTAATTGATCCAATGACGGCCTTATTGATTTAATGACTGTCTAATTGATCAAATGACTGCCTTATTGATCGAATGGCTTCCTAATTGATCCAATGACAGTCTAATTGATCCAATGACTGTCTAATTGATCCAATGACTGTCTAATTGATCCAATGACTGACTAATTGATCCAATGACTGTCTAATTGATCCAATGACTGACTAATTGATCCAATGACTGTCTAATTGATCCAATGACTGACTAATTGATCCAATGACTGACTAATTGATCCAATGACTGTCTAATTGATCCAATGACTGTCTAATTGATCCAATGACTGACTAATTGATCCAATGACTGTCTAATTGATCCAATGACTGACTAATTGATCCAATGACTGCCTAATTGTTTCATTTTAAAGTAAGAAGCTTTTAATGCTATACAATAATAACACCAGTAAACTGCAAGATACTTTAATTTGGAAATTTAAGATCCGATCGCTAGAATAAGAAGGTTACTTTTTAATAAACATGTACTGTTTTCATTCTTCTGAGCTTGGAACTTTATGATGTATGTAAATGTCAACAGTTTTAAAATAATAAGACTGCTTTTAACACAGTTTATTTAAAGTTTGATTTATTTACTTTTAACACAGTTTATTTAAAGTTTGATTTATTTAAACATGGTAAGCAAATTCAGCGAATACAAAACGGCATTCGTCTGTGATAAATGTAAAAACAGTTTACGAATTTACAGCATAAACTGTTTTAAGTTTTTCTTGTGCGCATCTCTAAAACAATCTTTAGGATATGTTTTACATTGGCGTACTTTCGAACTTTTTTCAATTACACATTCCTAATGTGTTAATATACTTTTGAAACTTAGGGGAAGAAAACAAATATTTGGCTTGTTGCTGACTTTTCAATGTTGGAGCATTCTTCATGAGAAAAGGCACATGAAAACGAACAAGCAAACAAAAAACTTTCAAGTTGTTTTTTTTCCACCATTGTCTATTCTCTTCATTATTGGTTCTGAATGTTCTAATTAAAATTCATTAGACATTGTACCATACATCAAAGTAAAGCTGTATAATTAAAAACTTGTCGTTTGAGCCGAGAATACAGAATTTCCTGAACCGATACACGATGAGGATCAATAGACTAATTACTAATTTACTTTTATAATAGAATTACTTAAGACGCCACACATCTAGTACATCGTCAATAACACCATCGCCTACTCTCTCCCATCTGCGTCCAATAGTATGCCAGAATGTCACTTGAGAGCAATGAATACAACCTAAGAGGAAAAACTCGTTTGTTTTTTTTTCAGCTAGATTAAATTTGGTTTTGGTTAGGCTGTACAATTCAATTTCCTCAGACGATTCCTCCATTTTTACTAGAAAGATGGTATTTTAGAAATATTAAGCAAAAACATAACCATATATAAATTTAAATTTTATAATAGTGTACTATATTCTATAATATCGGAGTATTTCAGCATCATGCTGTTCATACATTGAATCATTGAGACGCTTTTGATCATTGATGAAGGATTAATTAAGGTATTAATTAAAGTATTCAGGTGTTAATTAAGGTGAGACCAAATACATCTGAATGCAATGGAAAGTCCTTATTTATTTCATTATGGATTATGTTCCCATGCTGATTATGTCCCCAACTGATTATGTCCCCTGCTGATCATGTCTCTACTCAATATGTCCAGCTACTAAAATAACTGCTCCCTTGTGCTCTAAAAAAGAACCTGAATTTGTCTAATATAATATAATATCTTTGGCAGCTATTAAAGTAGGGAAAATGATTTTTGCCAAACTAGACAATACCAGCTTCTGAAATTACAATGAATGAATTGCCAAATATATAAAATGTAAAAAAGTTATCGGCTCATTTGTTTGACAATTTACCTCTAAAGTTCGGGAAGTGAAAATGAGCAAGTGGAGCTAGTCTAGCACCTTTTTGAAAGATGCACATCTGAAATAAGGCCAAGTAGTATATCTATAACTCATATTACACCAAACATCATACTCCAAACAAAAATGAATTAAAGGTTCATTGAACAACACCTCTAAGATATACAAATTTTTTCTTAAATAGCTATTATATCTAGTGAGGAAATCCGGTGAAATTCTTTTTCTTTTAAATTCTAACCCCCTATGCTAAATACGAAACTGTAGAGCGGCACATATGTCCTCTACTGATTATGTCCCCTGCTGATTATGTCCGTACTCATGTCCCCTACTAACCATGTCCTATAACCGCTTTGGTGGCCTAGTGGTTAGAGTGTCCGTATTGAACGTGCCACTGAAACCAACCTCATTCCTTCAACTTCGTACCCCCACCCTTGCCCCAAGTAAAGAAACAAACGTGTGTGTGTGTGTGTGTGTGTATGTGTGTTTTTGTGTGATTTTTGTTTTTAATGTAGCTTTAACAGTTTTGTAGTCATATATTTGCGATGTTTGTAGTGCTGCAGTTTATAGTGATGCTTAGCACTGGGGCATCATGCCGCAAACAAAGAGTATTGTTATTATTTCGTATATATTAAAATTGGTAGATATATTGTTTCGAAAAATCTGGATGGAATTTCGGAAAAGTTAGCTAAGCAAAGTATTTATTTCTATGACTTGTCATAACACATGAGTAGACACGTCTGTTTTGAATAAAGTAGTGATTCTAAGGTAAATTGACAGACACAATTATATCATGGATAAAACTAGTGTAAACACCTATGATAGCAACATCAATAGATTGGAAAAAACATGCTACATAGACTGTCTTAGATAATGCCATAATAGTTGTCACTGGAAATCTTAAAACAACCAATAAGCACGTCAGAACACTCTAGGATAAAAAAATAGTATAAGTGCACACTTACTATATGATTTACTGTTCGGATGTTACTGCTACTGTAACTAGGGTTTTGCAGTTAATGATTGCATTTTTTGTAAAGACTAATTACAGATAAGAACTAATTATGGTCGTAATAAAGCACGTTAAATCAGTAATTTGCTAATTGAATCAGTAATAGCAGTAGTTTTCCTATTTGAGCGGATAAGTCACTTGCTCGAACTGAAACAGCAAACGAAATAACCATGTGCAGAATGGCATGACGTATGAGTCCCTATACAGATACAATTACATTATGAATGTCACACTGTAAGGATTGGTTATGATGTAGAATGGCATGAGGTAGGAGTCCCCATACAGACACAATTACATTACGAATGTCACACTGTAAGGATTGGTCAGGATGCAGAATGGCATGACGTAGGAGTCCCCATACAGACACAATTACATTATGAATCTCACACTCTAAGGATTGGTTAGGATGCATAATGGCATGAGGTAGGAGTCCCCATACAGACACAATTACATTATGAATGTCACACTCAGGATTGGTTAGGATGCATAATGGCATGACGTAGGAGTCCCCATACAGACACAATTACATTATGAATGTCACACTGTAAGGATTAGTTAGGATGCATAATGGCATGACGTAGGAGTCCCCATACAGACACAATTACATTATGAATGTCACACTGTAAGGATTGGTTATGATGCAGAATGGCATGAGGTAAGAGTCCCCATACAGACACAATTACATTATGAATGTCACACTCTAAGGATTGGTTAGGATGCAGAATGGCATGAGGTAGGAGTCCCCATACAGACACAATTACATTATGAATGTCACACTGTAAGGATTGGTCAGGATGCATAATGGCATGACGTAGGAGTCCCCATACAGACACAATTACATTATGAATGTCACACTCTAAGGATTGGTTAGGATGCATAATGGCATGAGGTAGGAGTCCCCATACAGACACAATTACATTATGAATGTCACACTCTAAGGATTGGTTAGGATGCATAATGGCATGAAGTAGGAGTCCCCATACAGACACAATTACATTATGAATGTCACACTGTAAGGATTGGATAGGATGCAGAATGGCATGAAGTAGGAGTCCCCATACAGACACAATTACATTATGAATGTCACACTCAAAGGATTGGTTAGGATGCAGAATGGCATGACGTAGGTATTTTTAAGAACCCTATTGAAGTACAACCAACAGCAGCACTGGAAATGGAAATTATGAACCATCTGCATTTATGGGAAGGCATTAAAAAGACAAAACCTAAAAAAATGTACTTCAAGGCAGATTTCGACAGATAGGGGTAAAGAAGGAATAAAAAAGGAAATAATCTCCATATTGTGCACGTAGTATTTCATAGAAGCATGAAACAAGTTCGGTTTTAGTTGATGGAGATTAGGTTTTAGTTGATGGAGATTAGATTTTAGTTGATGGAGATTAAACAATCAGTTTCAAATGAAACCAATCATTCCCACAATCACTTGAGACAGATTTGGATCTTAATCATGCTAAAGTGGCCATGAAACGACGATTAACATTATTCCAACATTATTTCTCTCTTAATAAACACTTTTCATTTGCCAATATCCGGAACGCCCAGCGAATTAAAGAACACCTATCGACTGAACAGCGATATAGAAAGCTACAATCGTTTTCCATTAGCGGCATGAGACAACGAACGTACACTTGACTTCATTAAGTGCCAAAGTGTAAACTTTGAGTACAAGATATAGACGTGTTCCGTTAGAACTAGTGGAACTAACTCACACAGTTGTGCTACATATGGCGTGCGTGTGTGTATTACTGACAGATTGGTTCCTTGTTTCCACTTGTTGCTCACGAAAGGAAAAATAGAAGACCAGTCTAGCTACCTTGATGCTGACAAGAGCAGCAGGTTAGTTCTGCAGTATGACTTTCGTCTCCGCTGACAAATTGCTTATTGTCCATATATCATTCAGCAGAGGCTACTTTCAGGCGGAAAGCTTGCTGACAATTAAATTCTCTACCCCTTTAGCTTAATTGTTTTTAAAATATAATTTTTAAATTGTGTCATGCACATTAAAAACATGGTTCTTACATTTTCCATGGTGTAAAGAACGAGGTCTTTGAAGGCCGAGAGGTCACGTGTGTCCATGTATTTGGGTCTTTTGTCTTCTGCCATATTTGCGTCCTTAAATAAATAAAAAAAAATAAATAAATAAATAAAAAAATAAATAAATAGTTATTCTAACAAGGACATATAAGTGTATTTTCATACCCTCCTTCTTTCCAAAAAACCCTGAACTGAAGCAAAATAAACTCTAAATAAGGCAATTTCTAGTCAGTACAATCAAATGATTCACAAAAATAAACAAGCTATTTCAAACTTAAAGAAATATAATAAATACAATCGATTTTTATTGCCTTATTTCCCCCCCCAAAAAAAAAAATAGTCATTTCTGGACAAACTGATTAAATGAAACGAAAGTAATCTGGCTTGGTTTAATTATGTGGGTTTTTTTTACGCCACGAAACAAAAGGTTTTTATTTATGCAGTCTGAGTAAAATATCTTGCCAAACGACACTCAAAAATAGTAGATCACGATCCATCCAATTCTAGGATTCGAACCAGTACGTACTAGATATGGCACATCAACAATATAGCATAAAGTGAGGGACACGTATTTTATTTAATAGACGATTAAACTAAAGATAAATTGGGCATCTTCATCACCAATTTCCACTGGAAACAAGTTTACAAATGGGGAATCGTCATTATTAATCATTACTGGAAACAGTGTTTAAATGGGACATATTTATTACCAATTACTTCTGGAAACATGTTTACAAATGTGGAATGTTCATCACTAGTTACAACTGGAAACAAAGTGTTCAAATGGGGCATCTTCATCACAAATGACCTCGGGAAACAAGGTTACAAATGGAGAACCTTATTCGATAATTACAACTGGAAACAAAGTCTTAAAAATGGGATATATGTATCACCAATTATCTCTGGAAGCAAGTTTACAAATGGAGAATCTTCATCACTAATTACCAATAGAAACAATGTGTTAAAATGGGATATATTTATTACCAATTACCTCTGGAAACATGTTTACAAATGGGTAATCTTCATTACTAGTTTCTACCGGGAAAAAAATGCTCAAATGGGACATATTCATTACCAGTTACTTGTGGAAACAAGTTTACAAAAACTGGCGAATCTTCATCATTAATTACCAATGGAAACAAAGTGTATAAGGTCGGCTCACATCATCTATTTATTAACAAATACAGGGAAAAAAGTTCATTTTAATGTATATATATATATATATATATATATATATATATATATATATATATATATATATATATATATATATATATATATATATATATATATATATATATATATATATATATATATATATATATATATATATATATATATATCATACAATTCAAACCAAATTACTAAGGTATATCAATTGTAATTTTACAGTTCTAATGTATATTCATAAGGGTATAATACAGAAAAAGTACACATTTTTCTCATCGTTACATTAATAGGACACGTGTCATGTTGCCCCAGCTATAAAGTCGTGTATAAGCAGTAATCTATTTGTCTTGGTAATATTACCACGGCCATGCGTTTGATGTCTGAAGATTTTCGCATGCTAGTGTTAAACTCTTATGCAAGGTTACATGACCCTCCGGAGATCGGAATCTTGAATCGGCAAAAAGAGATAGATCGCACCATCTAAACAAAGACTTCTGTGTGTTAAAATGTTTAGTCCAAAGATGAATTGGAAACCCGCGTGGTGAGCTAGGCGTGTTCTCATCCGTCCCTACATTGACAGACAGCGAGAGGGAAATTGTCCATTAAGTTTGATTGGATCGGTTCTCAGCGATATCAAATCGGAATTGAGATAGTGGGTGTGATTACAATTCTGAACCAAATCATACTTCAGACGCGTAAGAAAATAATTAGCATTCAGCTAGAGGGATTGCAGATTAATAGGGTTTACTCCGAGAAGAAATCACTCGTAATTTAGCCGCACAACTTAAGAGGTAGATTCTTACGAAAGAAAAATCTTTAAAAGGCCAGTAAGTTATTTGCTCGATTTCTGCAGAATATAACGGCATCGTAATTGCAATTATTTGTAGTATGTACACTTAATTACTGGGATCGTTTAGTATGTAGAATTATCTTTGAAGTGTTTCATTTACATGTGCATTTGAGAAATGGGCTTGAGCCTAAGTATAAAATTATTAGATGCGAGGTGGAGTTATGTAGATTGTAAGCTTTTGGTCAGAATTACTTTTGTTATTCTCTATTAGGTTACTTCGTAGTAAATCATTGAATTTATTAATGCTTTTTTTTTGAGCTACAGATGCTTGAAATTTGAATTTGGAATGGTTGAAGTATGTAAGATTGGCTACTATGGACGCATGCGTATATCTTAGCATGGATATTCGAATAATTGTGTGCTTTGCATGAGAAGGAATTGATGCAGTGATGTATTATGGCGTTGTTGTACCATACAAAAACGTATGGGTAACTCGATGTGAACGAACGCGTGACCGAAGAATTTAATAGCTGTCATCTGATGATAGGCTGTGTGTAAAGTGAGATGAGAAAGCTAAGGAAAAAGATTGTACCGTTTTTGTGTTTTCACAGGCACCTTTAATGGGATACATAGCTTCGGGTTCTATTGAGTCCCGAGTCTTTATGAGTTGGAGATGGAACTGAGGCTGAAGCGGAGACAGTCGATGTCGACAGAAGAGTAGTCGTGGTAGAGAAAGTGGAGGAGAAGGAGTCTAGAGGAAGTTGAGGAGGAGATGAAGTCCAGAGTATGTCGAGGAAAGGAGAAATAAATTCGAGAAAAGTCGAGGAAGAACTGCAGGAGGAAGTGGGAAAAATAAGATAGAAAAATGATACACCAGATGAGTAGAAATACAAGGACAGACGGTAGTCAATCTCACAGTGCTAATCAAGTCATGCAATAGGCTTATTAAAGGATCCAGCGGAAGGAAAGTAATTGGGAATTGAAGTCATTGGATTATTAAATTGTTCTTAAATTGTTATTCATTGAATTTTACACTTTTTTGTATATTTAATCATCTAACCGTCTGCATTGCATACATGCATGCATGCATGCATGCATACATACATACATACATACATACATACATACATACATACATACATACATACATGCATGCATGCATGCATGCATGCAACATGCATACATACATACATACATACATACATACATACATACATACATACATACATACATACATGCATGCATGCAACATACATACATACATACATACATACATACATACATACATACATACATACATACATACATACATACATACATACATACATACCGACAGGCAGACATACGTGCATGCAGACAGAAACATACGTACCTAATACAAACAAACATACGTACGAACATACATACATACATACATACATACATACATACATACATACATACATACATACATACATACATACATACATACATACATACATACATACATACATACATACATACATACATACACACACACACACACACACACACACACACACACACACACATACATACATACATACATACATACATACATACATACATACATACATACATACATACATACATACATACATACATACATAACTACATAACTACATAACTACGTTTCTCCTTTCATATATGATTCAAAATCAATTTGCCTTGATACATATCTAGGTCTGTATCATAGGATATCAGACAAGTGTATAAAACATGATGTGCTTCACGGCAGGTGCCAGAACAAAGCATAACAATGCAACTATCCACTGATAGTACATTGACAAATTTGACAGCTATTATATTGACCAAGTTTCACAGCTTTTCAAATGCAACTTGAATCCCTAATTAAATGACAATGTAATGGAATGTGACGAGGACCAGAGCGTATAGTTATAATTGGCCTTTGACTCATTTCTTCACAAAATAAACAGTAATTCGCATGTAACAGATAAATCAGCAATGTCAGCTTTATGATTTGATGGAACAATCCATAAAGACACATTTAGCCAACTCCTAATTCCAGGTCATGAAAATATCTAAGTCTGTCTTGATTTGTATACCGTATACATCTCTATTCTTTTCCTCAAAGAAGAATTTATTGTGTTTATCAACTCTAAAAATCGTATTCGTTTCACTCATTTGATGATTTGATTTCAATTTTCATTTGATCATACAGCACAGTGAATATTCTTCCAAATCTTAGAAATGAAGGAAAATCCAACCATTGTACGAAAATATTAATTCTTTGGATTGGTGCTTCATAATTTCATTCAAGCCATGCAACCATTTCGAGATGAAATGACAGATTACAAGACTCAGGATCTGTATCATTCAAGAATGCGTAATCCTTTTATATTGGCAGACTACAGCATATTATTACAACGGAAACATACATGTATGTATGTATGTATGTATGTATGTATGCATGTATGTATGTATGTATGTATGTATGTATGTATGTATGTATGTATGTATGTATGTATGTATGTATGTATGTATGTATGTATGTATGTATGTATGTATGTATGTATGTATATATATATATATATATATATATATATATATATATATATATATATATATATATATATATATATATATATATATATATATATATATATATATATATATCACAAAAACTAAGGTATATAGAACAACGGAAACAAACATTCATATTTGTTGCATACCTTTTAGATTAATCTCTTTTTCAAAAACTTCATCAATAGTGAAAATTTTAAAGTTTTTAATATCGGTGAAAGAATGTAGAATAAATAATATTACCAAATTCTGTAATACTGACGTTTATTCTGATTAACAATTTCTGTAAATACTGTATTATACAGATCTAGTTGGAAAAAAATTAAGTTCGTATCCCCAGCTGTTTCATACACCGGGGCCTTATTGCAAATTGACATGTCGTTCTCAGGGTTTGTCCTGTGACTGATAGTTTTGAAGTTCTGAGAAAGAACTTAAAAATCAAAGTCAAGCTCAATATTTTATGTTCTTCAGGCTTAGCCTCGAGCATATAAACTATTGTACGATCGTCAGTCCTAATCGATCGATAATGTGGCTAGATAACCACTTCTCGTTCACAAGTCCGAAACCCTTTCTAGTTCCGAGGGACATTTTCCGATTGGGTAGTTTTGTATACGTGAACATCTGTAATTGTAACCCGCGTGGTCAGCAAAACAATTATAACAATCAGCATACCTGAATGTTTCTCACGCGAGACGCATTCGCGTCCAACCTTAGCATTTTGTATATGAGCTTACCGACGTATATCAACATACTAATATATACTAACAAAATTGAAGTGATTCACTATTAGAAAATTAAAGCGATTTTAAACGAGTTAAATACATATATCATTGTAAACATATAACGTCTGCGGCTAATTTTGGAATTAAATTGCCAGGCAAATAATTCATTTGTAACGTCAAAAATAAGATCAAATTGCTATTTTTCCTCAATGTGTCATATCTATTTATCAGAGGACAGAAGGGCACAATATAATTTTACAAATATGTATCCAAAACATATATTAACGGGTTTGGGAATGCGTTGGAGCAAGCTCGATGACGTATACAGAGGAGCCATGCACATCCCATACAATCTACAAATGAAAATTATAAATGTACAGCTAAAATTCAATTTGTGCTTTATAACCCGTATGGGTAAAATTGTCACTCTACTAGTTGGCAGGGTAGTTCTTTCCTTGATAATGAATCTAGCTTTATAAGTATAAGAGCCATTGGAAAAGATTTTCTAAACTCAGCCACAATTGATTGAGACCTTTTATTCATCACTGTCCAGCGAAGGTATTTCCAGCAAAGACTACTGCCACGCAAACAATGTCTGTTCGGCGATTGGTTGTAGTAATCTCGGTGACTGCCACCATATGTATTTGCACACTGACTTACTGCTACTGACGGATTGTTTTTTTTTTTTAAAAAGAAATTTCGTTATACTGAGTTATGTGTATACAAGTTAGACCGTGCGTAATACTTCTCTTCGTCATTTTTGCTGGTGACGAGTTGCTCTTGAAACCAATTTCAAATCGGAACTGTTTACTAAAAGTGATCAACATTTGTCACTTAAACGTTGTATTCCCGGCTGGATTTACATGGGGAGTAATCTTTTCGTTTGCGTGAACAATCCAAACGTGGACAGATATGACCTTGCCTTTCCGAACGGTTAAATCATCCACCTTCACGCGAACGACCTGCAGAAATAAACGATGATGGACCCGATGACTGAAGTCAGTTTCAGTGGAGCGATGACTCACAGGTATATATTCACCAAGATATACGCGAATACAGTGACTATGTATATCTTTTCGAAGTTAACTTCAGATATCAGGACGAACTTCACCACACACCGATAATATTTATCCATTAGTAACGGAGTTTTCTGTTTTGCGCGAGTGATTATTACTGTAACAGTGTTCATTCGTTCAAAATTCCTGGAAGTACACCGAAAGTACCAAGATGGTTATGAATATGCGCCCAAAGCTTAACTATGCCGTCCAGCTACGAAAGCTGAAGCTGTATCTGCGGTTGGAATTGTCGCTAATCCATCCGGTGTAGTTATTTATGTATAGCGGGTGGATGGCCGATTTCGTTCAGATTAACACGGATCTGCGTACGGTATTCAAGATCTAATTTGAATTGACTTACTGAAAAAATGATGAACAATTTCGTCTTTGAGAAAACCAAGGGAATATACGAAACCGAATTCGTGTCGACATTGTCATGGACAGTGAAGAATAAAACATTTACAGATCAATTGCCGACCTGGCAGTTGAATCATGCTAGATGGAGGATTCGTTGCCATACTTGGCACACAATCTAAGCTGAAGTTGACCCATTTACAATGGTGTATCCATACTGGATTTGACAAAGCTGTTCCATTATATGAGTTTCATTATGAGTCAAACAAGGCGTGGTACGATGACAACATCAAGATGCTGTACACAGAAAATGACTCGTTGCTGAGGCACATTAATACCAACGATGTCTACGCGATAGTGGTGTGTCATTAGTCGCATGCGAGTTTGATACCAGTCCCAGAAGGACAAAAAGGCTATTCAACAATATGAACAAATCGCTGAAAATTTAAGGACGAATGAGGTGAAAAAGGATACAGAGGAATACTTGGGTCCAAAATATAATCTATTGTGGAAGGAACTGGTAAGAATATTAAGAAGGAAAAGGAGTTTCCACAACATGTATTTGAACAAAGTGAATCCACAAACGCAATGTGGAATATCTTTTTCGGTCAAAAGAAACATCGCATGGGTTTTCTATGATGGAAGAACTATTTACATGTACCGACAAGCACGGATGCTACAGTTAATGTCATCCGTGATTTCCTATCGGCGGAAACGATTTGAAATTTCTCTCCCTAGTTCGGGTCCTTTGTCAATGGCGCCAAATGGTAGCGTGTTGATTGCTCTGAGATTCTAAACACGACAACAGACCATACGACAACATTGTCCGCCTCTGAACTCAACAGAGGCATTCATACACTTTATAAAAATTATCAGTGTGCTTGGCTCTATAACTGTTTTCATAGTTTTAGCCATCATAGTCGCCTGATGAATCACTTCAGCGAGTTTCAACACGATTATACATGAATTTCTTTATTCACCTCTGCTATGTCTGCACGAATCCGCGTCGCCCATTCGTTAGACCGCTCTACGGTTGTAATCAACAATACTTTACGCATACTAAATGCCCGAATACACGTCCCGCAAATGTGCAGTTGAATCGCACCAGAATGTCTTGAGTGCTATATACACCGACATATCCGCGACGAACCTGCACATAATTTATGTCAATAATTCAGCAACGGATGGAAGAAATCTTGATCAATGTGCATAATCTGTTACTTAGAAGCTAAACATGAAACATATGCAATATGACTTTTGAAAGTTATGAACGATGAATCAGAGACACCGGTCTGTTGATGGAATTTATTACAAAATACATTGATGTTTCCAAAACTTCCACAAAACAACACGTGGATATAATGGTCGGCTATCGGCTACTTCATCAGCTGCATGGATATAATTATCTGAAATGTTAACCACCGATGGAGAAGGAAAATGCGACAGTATTAGAAATGGCCGACATATTTTATTTTCTAACGTGGATGATTTTGATGGATATAAACTTCATATCTTAAAGTTGTGGGGGCACACTTATAATATTGGCTAATGATCTACTATGCAATCATGTATCACTAGCACCAAACCGCAATGTTCATGGATCTTCCACGCATACAGTATCAATATCATCAGTCGTTAGAAATGAAATGCAATTTGAAGGACTATTCAAACAGGTACATAGCTATCTCTGGCTTTTGTATTTAAGATTTATCATTACATATGCATGATTGATTCTGGACAGTCTCACAATGATGATGTTGCAAAATTAATCGACAGTGTTCGATCAGCTGGATTCCAGTATCAATGGTGATATTTTCTACTTGTCAACAAATTTCTCTTCGGAATGACAACACCTGATCTTCATATATAATCTACGCTAGGGAAATAAAAAAAAAAACTGTTCGGTCCACTCGGATATGCAAGAACCAAATGGAGGACAGATTGAAGTTATCGCATTAACACGTTAAAACAAAAAGCACAAAGATACGTCACTGTCTGGCGTTAAATATTAACTACAACGTGAAAAACAAACGACAAATCCACACTTGTCACAATTTCCAAAAGGTATGCCCATCCAATATTGACTGCCAGGAAAAGATAGACATAGTAATAAACCCAAAATGCATACAAAGTTTATTTCATATTGACATTATTAATATAAGTAACGTGATGCTACGAGATGAAGTGGCCAAGAAAAAGCTTTGATCGCGGCATACAAATGCGTGAGTTTTGTGGAGAATGCCATTTGTGTACTCTGCAACTGTTGGCTTTGACTTTACTGGAATTGTAACTATAGTAACTATCTTACGCACACCAATCATAATTGTTGTCGGGGCTATATCAACAGCTATTTGTGTGGCCGGAGGTACAGGAACAACAATTTTGTTACACTTACAAAGATGAATATTTGATTATTCCTAAGTTCTCACGGAAGCCCAATATAGTCTCAGCATAAGTGCTAAGCTGTACTCGATGGCCATTGAAGATAAATTGTTATTATGTACTTAGAGACAATGCAGGTCTAAATGTAAAATCGCCGATAATTCTGCGCACAAATACAAAACGCGAAACAGATAATTTAGAGGCAGAAAAAATCGAATAAACCTTCGGTTGACAGCTTATATCAATCTATCTGCTAGCTCACATCACTACATCCCGAACATTCAACTAGAGTTCATCAACAGACAAAATGATAAAACTAGAAACTTAACAAAAATTGTTGTAACTGCAATGCTGTTCACGCATGGATGCAATTACAGACGCACACGGTCTAAAAATTAAGTTTTTTTTTTAGGAGGAATTAAAATGGGACTTTGGGTCTGAGAACAGTAATTGGTGAACCTGTCTTAAATACCTATTATCCCTCTACTGGCTCCGTCTATAGGATAGTAACCATTTTATGGTCTTCAGACATTAACTTCAATATATTGTGGTCCACTTAAGGGTATTCAGTCCTATTGTCTAGGGTTAAAACAGTTCCTTGGTATCCAGGCTTAGGCTAGAGGGTAAAGAGCAGTTTCTGACGTTATGCATATTTAATTTACATAGCTAACTTTTGTCCATGATTGTAAATTGTAAGCAACATGTTTATTTAACAAAAGTTCAAGGTGATTCTTATTTAGAATTTGATTAGGTTTATCGGTTAGAAATATTCACATTCTGGTAAAGTAAAAATGTGTATAAATATTGATGTAATGAATAAATAATTCATTTCTAATTTAGAACAGTCGCTGGAGATTGTGGTGTTGACATCAAATATAATTCGGGAAGATTTATTGTTTAAAAATATTCATTCCAATTTCTAAATTGTTTATTGACTTTTGGATTTATATTAAGCACTTTATGATTATGATGAACTCATTCAAATACATTTTGGACCACATCATTGTGCTACATCGTGCTATTTCAAGACTTGGAATTCGTTCAGAAAAGTCTATTTTTGGGCTTGCAATAGAATGTTGAAGATTATTTAGGATTTAATTCACCAAACATTAAATATCTTTTGAATTATCATTTTGTATTGCATGTAGAAAAATTTCTTGCTCATTTTAAATAATTTTGCTAGTTTGACTTTATTCTGTTACATATTTAAAACCTAGATTCATAAATAAATTGGGGGTTTTTCCGGGATCTGAATTTCTTTAATCATTTCAGAGATATTTAAAAATGTCATTGCTATTAAATTTACCTTGCTTTGGAATGTTCATTGTAGATGGTAAAGATTTTAAATTTCACAAAGTTAAAAAATGTTACTGAAACCAGCAAGTATTAACCATGACATCCAATGTCTATAACTTTTTTGTTAAATCCTACCCAAGATAGGTTAGAGTTTATGGAAAACGATGAATCATGTGAGCTTGTCAGACATTACGATCTTTCTGAAACGAAAGCATCTTTAACACAGCAAGAAATAAAAATATGTTGATTCAGTATTTGGAGGAAAAAGAAATTTAGGATAACTTTGGGTTTGATTAGTGGATCCATATCTGATCTTAGTTAGAAAATAAAGAAACACTATAACAATATTGGAAATAAGCTTTAAAATCAGAACAAATAATGGGAAGTACAAATTCAGAGAGAAAAAGATGAGAAGCAAATGTAAAAAGCAGAGAGAAAAGAGAAAGAAATGTAAATTGAGAGAGACAGAGAGACACACAGAGACAGAGAGGAGAGAGAGAGAGAGAGAGAGAGAGAGAGAGAGAGAGAGAGAGAGAGAGAGGGGGGGGGTAATAAGAGGAGATGGAAATACAATAAGATGCAGAGAAAAATGGGGGATAGATACGCAAATTGAAAGATGAAAATGAGAGGAAAAGAGAGACATAAGAGTGGAATGCAGATGCAATGGGCAGCAAGAAGTATGTAATACAGTTTTTAAAGGATCAGAAATGGCTGGTGCAGCACTCTATCCTCATTTTTCACACACATTCAGGTGTTCATGTTGCCAGAAATATTAGGCTAGTACCACTTTGCAAGAAAAAGAAGCAAACAAATATTTTATTCATTTTGAAAAAAAATGATGAAAGCATGAAATCGCCAAGAGAGCTGTGAACTTTATCGATGTAAGGTGTACATATTAGCAATATTCGTGAGGTTTACACTTCACTGAAGGTACATTAGAATGCTAATCAGGATGTGGCTAAAGACTATATCTTGAAGGGTTATGAGCTGATACCTGAAGAACATCGAAAAAGTTTTGTTTTTTAACTGTATCAACGAAACTAGACACGATTATGTCAAACGTACAAGAAGAAACTAAACACTCTTTGATAGGCGGTGCTTAGTCAAGAAGTTTGATAAAGATTATGATAGCTTCAGACAATTTATATTAATTGAAACGTTAAAGAACTGAATACATATTGCGCCAAGACATATGTTGATGAGCAAAAGAAGAATTTTTAGAAAACGCTTTTCGCATAGCTGATGATTATGCCTTGACTTACATTTTCATTTCTCAACAACGTCTAATCTCAGCACTTTTTAAAAATCATCTTTGTCTCATACAAGTACATACGACCTTAATCCGGCACAGCTTTTAGAGCTCAAACATCTGATAAGACTGATCAGAAATCCTTATCCCGTCCGTCGTGCACTTATTAAAAATGAGACACGTCATTTCTGATTGTTACAGGCAGAGAAATAAGTACCAGGATAAAGAAGAATTATTCCAAATGCTCTTATTTCACAGAGGTCACGGTTGCTCTTTTGTATTTAAAGCAGTATAGTTTGGTGGGTTAAATAAAATTTGGTTTGTGTCTACTGTTTAGACTTATGAATCAATCCTGTTGAAAGATTCTTTATAACTTATTGGTGGTTCTGCCAAGCTTATCCTTGTTAAAATATTCAGTGAGACAAAAGCCTCTCTGAAGTCTGTTGTTTCCTGTACTGTGTCTTTTTCTAATAAAGAAGTGATCATGTGAGGGAGTAGAGTGCGGGTTTGTTAATGTCTTTCTCTATTGTATCAATTTGGCATCCGACAAGCTTGTGATCCCGTGCCTTTTGGAGCAATGATTTTTTACCTTTAGAAGGTTGTTATTTATTTTATGGCAATGACCTAGCTGACGATAAGGTCGATGGTAATCCATTAGTAACTGAAAGCCTTGTTTTCGTCAGATTGATTGAGAATGATTTTACACCCTTCTTGTGCAGTTACAAGAACCAATGGGGAAAAAAGAATGATGTTGATGAGGAAATATTTCATTTAGATGGCACATTTATTGGTCAGTCATTTGATGCTTTCACCTTTCCTCCTAATATTGATCAACATATATATATATATATATATATATATATATATATATATATATATATATATATATATATATATATATATATATATATATATATATATATATATATATTCATGACAGTGATATTTTATTATTTATTGTATCCGTTTTAATCAACTTGACAACAGACAAGCACTTATTGCTGAAACAGAACAAGATCTTACGATCTCGTGTTTGTCTCATAAGGCTATTAGTGAAAATGAACTATAGAAGTTCCATTATAATACTTTGTGAAAAACTGGGTCCTTATGAGAAAAACTAAGATACGAGTGGTCACTGAGCTATGAAGTCTAGGTCATGAAACTACTTTGACTTAGAAATAAATATGATTTCTCACAACATTTTAACCATTTCTATCGGAAGAAACTTGAATGTGATGTTTCTAAATAACGCAGATCTTGTCACACTTGACGAATGATAGGAAAATCAGATCAGATATTATGTAAGGCTCATCTGAAACGTTTCCCTGCTTTGATGAACCATTAGGCAGAATAATGTTAGATTGTATCAGTCCCTTAGCTAAGACCAAGCCAGGCAGTCAATAGTTCTTGATCATAATGTGTGCTTATGCAAGATCTTTAGAGGCAATTCCTTTGAGAAATATTAAAACCAAAAACCATAATAAATGTTCAAACAATCAGGATGGACCAGAACATTCATATCCACAACAGTAGGAAAGCAGTGAACCCAAACAGCTATTGCATGAATGTAACCATTTGTTTCTTGATGTTCCGACACGAAAAAATACAATATAACACGACGATGATATTTAAAGTTTCTACGCTTGCAAAAAAGCAAGCAAGAAGATTTGTAAAGCACTCAGTATTTGCTGTAGAACGATTTTACAGAACCAAGTAAAAGTTGATTTCACTGTCTATAGAAACGTCTACTATGACGCTCATATAGATGACATTATCAACTGTAACGACACTTGGAAACATCACTTGGAAATCATTCAGAACTCTTTTGATCTGCTCTGTGACGTTAAAAGAATTTTGTTGTGCTTGTGTCACATTTTTAGGACATATTATGGGACAATGTTAATTTAAACATGTTGAGGTTAAAGTCAAAGCTATCTCTTGACTCCCTTTGTCTAATAGTAATAAGCAACTAATGTGATCGTTGGGTTTACTCCAAATTTTCCATAATACTGAAACTTTGATAAATTTGTTGAGTAAGAAATCCAAGTTTCGTTGGTTTGACAAATGTTAAAAGTCCTTTGGCAAGTTAAAGTCATATTTAAATATGTTCTATTTCCTTCAGCACCGGATTTAAATAGATTATTTAAAATGGCTGCTGATGACAATGTTGTGAGGTTGGTGGAGGTGGCGCTCTACAGTTTCGTATTTAGCATAGGGTTAAAATTTTAAAGAAAAAGAGTTTCCCCGGGTTTCCTCACTAGTTATACTGGTTTTTTTAAAAGAGACTTTGTATATCTTAGGTATTGTTCAAAGAACCTTTAATTCCCTTTATTTTGATGTATGATTGATGGGTGTAATATGGGTTAGAGAGTATACAGCTTGGCCTTACTGCAGATGTGCACCTTTCAAAAACGTGCTATCTCTACTTGCTCATTTTCACTTCTCGAACTTCAGAGGTAAATTGTAAAAAAAAAGAGCCGATAACTTTTTCTACATTTTATGTATTTGGTAATTCAGTCATTGCACTTTTAGAAGCTGACATTATCTAGTACGGCAAAATTCATTTTCCATATTTTAATAGCTGCCAAGAATAGTGTACTTTAGACAAATTTTGGTTGATTTTTGGAGCACAAGGGAGCAGTCATTTTAGTTAGCAGTGTCCTAAGCTCATTTAAAATTTCCAAAAGTACAATATCCAAAGAAATTTCATCCACATTACATGAAAGTAGTATATAGGTATGCCAACATTCTCTCCACTGTGCATGTTTAAAATGCAAACAACTTCACCTTACATACATCACTCTCTCAAAAGTACATAATAACTGGTGAGCGCCACCGGAGCATTGATTAAAGAATGGCGTGGATTATCCAGTTTGCTATTTTTCTAAAACAACTAAACAAGCATACAAAACTATTCTATAATTGAGAAGAGATATTTGGCTTTGATGTTGGTTTTGCAAAATTTTTATTTGTGCTTTAGTTCAGTTCTTTCTCCGGTTGATACATGGAGTGATCACAATCCTCTTCATTGACAAAATGAGAACCATAAATCAGAGATTGTTGAGGTGGAGTTTAATTATTCAAAAAAAGCAACATTTATATCAAATGCATCGGAGGAAAAGATAATGCGATTGCAAACAGTATATTATCATATGCTTATTTGACAAATATATAAAATAAATCATTATTGTATAAATTTTTAATTTTCTTTACATTATGTATATGTATATATTTGTGAAAGTCCTGGTACACGATTTTATCTCATTTTTGTAATTTTTATACACGGCTGTAATATGTGATGATTATTTTTAGTTAGATTTCGACTCTGTGACTAAGGTCTGTTTTATTAAAACTAAGAGCGTACAGTTAAATAGGATTTATAGATGCATACGTATGTATTGACAATTACAAATAATGATCATAATTATAATAATTGACATCTGGGGTTCATTTTTAATTGGCTGGTGGGGTTTGGACGGTTCTAGAAGAATACAGTAATTTCTCATTGGATGGGATAGGTCACATGAATAAATATTTCGAAATATGTATTAAATAGTATGATCTGTCACGCACGGGTTATGTTATGAAATATAGTTGTAATAGAAAGTCTATATAAGAAGAGAAATGAGCAATCTGATTCATTCATATTTTCAAGTAATTCTTATTTGCTGTGTTCTTGTTGTAACATCAAGTTTGCAGACTATTTTATATTGTTTTCAGATATCATTGAGAGTAAAATCATTTCTTGTAGCCGTTCAGCAGAAATAGAAAATGCTCATTGTTTTAAACTACAGTATTATTCTATAACTATTGTGAATTATGCAGAGTTTTGGATACGCCATTTTGACGTTAGTACTTTTCGACAATAAATAACATAAATTTAGAGCGATGAGGCTTACTTAATTGTCTCATGGCTGGGTCCTTTTCGTTTTTGTTTATTGTTAAAAACTTAATATCTCGTGACATCAATATTTAATTTTAAAATGGGTTTATCCTAACCCCTATCGATTTTGCGTCGCGGTTCATGATCACAAGGATTTAGAAGATTAGAGTAAAGAAGACAAACAACGTGGAGCATGAGTGGTATTCAGACTCAGTTTGGCCTGGAAGGTACAATATAGAAATGGAAGGCACGATACACTCAAGATTATCTGTTTAGGCTCAGATTATAAATAATCTAATTCTCCTTGAAACAGAAAAATTAACTCATTACAAATGTATCCCAAAGAATTTTTAAAAAATCTTTTGTCAGTTTTGAAAACAAATAAATGTATAACTTAACCCACCCATCCACACTCACAATTATATATATATATATATATATATATATATATATATATATATATATATATATATATATATATATATATATATATATATATATATATATATATATATATATATATATATATATATATATATATATATGTGTGTGTGTGTGTGTGTATGTGTGTATGTTTTGTGTCTGTGTTCTGTGTGTAATGTGTGTTCTTTATATGATCACGATGCTACCTGCTCGCCGTTTGCTTGTGGGATATCAACAGGAAGGGTCAAGGCCTCTGCTACAAGAAGCATGACAGTGATGGTTCCCAGGATAGATACGACATTGATTTCCATTTTCTGAAATAGGACAAAAATATAAAATTGTTTAACAACAAAATATACATTTTGTGACCGAATTCTTTCACATAGTTTGGATGTGTAATCTGAAGAAAGAGGAAAATAATTTGTGCTGAACAATTATGACCACTTAAAATGATTAATATTATTCTTGGTACTGCTCATTTTTGGGTGTCTGTCTGTGTGTGTGTCTGTGTGCGCATTATTCAAAACATGAATTTATTCTAAAATATTTTTTCTTTTGATTTCATATATATAATTTGTAACATCAACGTGACAAGTTTGACTCCAGAAAATGCGTATGATCTTTGTGTATTAAGATTAGCTGGCTTCAGTATGCACATGGTCTTTGCGTATTAACATTAGCTGGCTTCTATATACGTATGGTCTTTGCGTATTAACATTAGCTAGCTTCTATATACGTATGGTCTTTGCGTATTAACATTAGCTAGCTTCTATATACGTATGATCTTTGTGTAGTAAAATTAGCTGGCTTCAGTATGCACATGGTCTTTGCGTATTAACATTAGCTGGATTCTATATACGTATGGTCTTTGCGTATTAACATTAGCTGGCTTCTAAATACGTATGGTCTTTGCGTATTAACATTAGCTGGCTTCTATATACGTATGGTCTTTGTGTATTAAGATTAGCTGGCTTCTATATACGTATGGTCTTTGCGTATTAACATTAGCTGGTTTCTATATACGTATGGTCTTTGCGTATTAACATTAGCTGGCTTCTAAATACGTATGGTCTTTGCGTATTAACATTAGCTGGCTTCTATATACGTATGGTCTTTGTGTATTAAGATTAGCTGGCTTCTATATACGTATGGTCTTTGCGTATTAACATTAGCTGGTTTCTATATACGTATGGTCTTTGCGTATTAACATTAGCTGGCTTCTAAATACGTATGGTCTTTGCGTATTAACATTAGCTGGCTTCTATATACGTATGGTCTTTGTGTATTAACATTAGCTGGCTTCTATATACGTATGGTCTTTGCGTATTAACATTAGCTGACTTCTATATACGTATGGCCTTTGTATATTAACATTAGCTGGCTTCTATATATGTATGGTCTTCGCGTATTAACATTAACAGGCTTGGAATATGCATATGGTCATCGCGTATTAATATTAGGGACTATGCGTATGGCCTTTGTATATTAACATCAGCTGGCTTAGAATATGTGCATAGCTGGCGTCTAATATGGGGCATGGTCTTTGCATGTTAACATTAGGCAGTGTCGAATAAGCATAGGGTCTTTGTGTATTAACATTAGCTGACTTCGAATATACGTCTTGTCTTTGCGTATTTACATTAGTTGGCTTCGCATATGCGTATGGTCTTTGTGTATTAACATAAACAGGTTTCTAATACGCGCATGTTCTTTGCGTATTAACATTAGCTAGTTTTGGATATTGAGTTGGTACATTTGTAAAATATTGGCACATCGTGATGAAAATAAACAAACAAATTTAATTGAAATATTAATGATAATACAGTATTTGGTTTAATCATAGCAAACGAGATATGGCTAGTTGTAGTAAAATAAAACCTTTTACAAGACACTGTCTGTCTGTCTGTCTGTCTGTCTGTATGTATGTATGTATGTATGTATGTATGTATGTATGTATGTATGTATGTATGTATGTACGTACGTACGTACGTACATGTGTGTATGTATGTATGTATGCATGTATGTATGTATGTATGTATGTATGTATGTATGTATGTATGTATGTATGTATGTATGTATGTATGTATGTATGTATGTATGTATGTATGTATGTATGTATGTATGTAATATATAAACGACATATATTGATACAATTTTATTGTCAATATTTAAGATAAGAATTTTTTTAAAATATCACATTGCTGTAACCCAAAACAGATAGGCAACCGTACAAATATTGGTTGGTAAATGTCAGTCCTAAGTGATACATCAGTTAACACGGAAGAGCTACATCGATGTCACTTCCGACACGTGCTTACCCGAGAAAAGTGCTGATTCATATCATGGTAATTAATAGACCTGTAGGGTGACCGACATAAAATAATGGTTTTCATTGGTAGGGTGACCGGCATACAATGATGGTTTTCATGGGTATGGTGACCGGCATGCAGTAATGGTTTGCATGGGTATGGTGACCGGCATACAATAATGGTTTTCATGGGTAGGGTGACCGGCATACAATAATGGTTTTCATGGGTAGGGTGACCGGCATACAATAATGGTTTTCATGGGTATGGTGACCGACATACAGTAATGGTTTGCATGGGTAGGGTGACCGGCATACAATAATGGTTTTCATGGGTAGCGTGACTGGAATAGAATATTTCAGTTTTTTTTCAAGTATTATTTTCTATTGGAAGTCTGCACAATATATTACGATGTAAGTCAATTGAAAATGTTTATACATAGAGATTTTATAAACAACAATTTTATTTCTCCATTGTAAGTCTGCACAATTTATTGCGATGTAAGTCATTTGAAAATGTGTTTAGATAGGGATTTTATGAACACAAATTCATTCCTGTTTTATATCAGTCTGTATACAATTAGAGAAGATTTTTTTTTTAAATATTCATTGGCTATAATCGCTGAATTTTGGATTAATACATACCATTTTGAATTACTGTGAACTCATTCAAAGGTGTTCTGGATTGTATCATTGTGTTTATATCATGACATTCAAGACCACTGAAAACATTCGGAACATTCTTTAATTATGTACTTGTGATAGGATAGCGCGTGTGTGTGTTTGTGTGTGTGTGTGTGTGTGTGTGTGTGTGTGTGTGAGAGAGAGAGAGAGAGAGAGAGAGAGAGAGAGAGAGAGAGAGAGAAGTCAGTCTATACTGTGTTAATTTCTAATGATGATCAGAGAGTTGTATGACTTTACAATAGAAGCTCAGTCGCAATTAGTTAATTTGATGAGATTAATTGATGTGTGTGACTAATTTGTCAATGTTTTATCATTGTTATTTTACAGTGTATGTTATGTTCTCCAGATATATCATAACAAAGCCTGGGTGTCAGTCCCTAGGGAGCATTATTTTCCAGTTGACGTCAAAATCATATGGAACCGTGAAGCCATGCAGATTTAGTCAAACCTCGGGAACGCGTTATTGATCCTCGAACAAGATGAATGGATGTGTGCCGAAGTAATTTGGAGTTAAAATGTGTCCGTATTATTTGAAATCCGAATTAACTTTGTATACAGTTTCTGGATTCAATTTCAAAATGGAATAGCAAACTGTATACACTATGCTGACTAGGGTACTCTTTGTTTGACTGAGTGGAATCTCTGGCTTGCTTGCGTAAGCAGAAAATGACTTATAAATAGTACCTCCTTATTGATTTAAGACCGACATATTAAAAATATATTAACAATATAGGTTTCCATTTTTTCTCGGCTATGGTTTGTTTATGACCACGTAAAACTGTCAACATATTTCAAATGCATGCTCTACACTTTCCGATAGCAATTTGTGTTGTTAAATTGAAGAATGCAAATAAATAAATATAAATGAAATATATGCTATCGCTAAGTTGTAGCGATTACATTCTATTACCACACAGAAATAGACCGTAAAGGTGAACTTTAACTACATCGCAAATCCCATTATTGCAGTCTTACGCAACTCACACAACTTCCTAAATCCATTTCCACTTCAGTTCTCTCTCTCTCTCTCTCTCTCTCTCTCTCTCTCTCTCTCTCTCTCTCTCTCTCTCTCTCTCTCTCTCTCTCTCTCTCTCTCTCTCACACACACACACACACACACACACCAGACTCAACCAAGGATTACGGGATTGTAATTGAAAATCCGTCATGTATATGATGCACTTTCCTGCTTTCCTGCTATGACTCTCTCTCTCTCTCTCTCTCTCTCTCTCTCTCTCTCTCTCTCTCTCTCTCTCTCTCTCTCTCTTATATATATATATATATATATATATATATATATATATATATATATATATATATATATATATATATATATATATATATATATATATATATATATATGTGTGTGTGTGTGTATGTGTGTGTGCATCTGTACGTAGACAGAAATAAACTTTGAAAATATACATGTAATTAAATTTTTAAACATCTGACCTTCGATCATCTCTCAAGGACATCATGTGTGGGAGTCAAGGATGAGACACTCTTACAGTTGATAACCTCAGGTGCAATATCAATTTAAAGTATGAATTTCCACCTAACGGTTTTGTACGAGATATTTTAACGGATGGCTAGACGGATGGTATCCGAATATCTCCCCTTAACAAGGTGATAATTGTTTGTGTGCTTATATCAAACATAGGGGAAACATACCGACAGAAAGAATGAACGAATAAATGATTGTTCGAATGAATGAAAGAAAGAATAAAAAAATATAATTTCAGTACTATGGAAGACAGATGAAGATGTAAGAGTGTACAAAGATTATTGTTAGTCAATTTTGTGCTATCCTAAAATTAATGTTGCTGAGCAAGTGATGGATTTTTGTGCTTCACTACGATCAATGCACCTTGACAAGAGATTGTTACAGATTAGGTTACATGTGTACACATCAAGAAAGTAGAGTGACTAATCATATTTGCTAAGCCCTCAACCATCACGGGAGATGTGATAAATTTACAATGACTTCATCGTAGCCAAGCAAGACAGGCATGAACACGCCCTTTAATTCCTTCTGGAGATGAAACACATTACCGAATCATTTTAATATCATTTCAAAGTAAGACTATCGCATGTCTTCGGATGACAAAAGCTGCAAGCTCTTTGAAAATAAACAGAGCTATCCGTAGTCCCTGCGTTCATTCTATCGAATCCTAGTTTTGATATTCGATATTTGTTTTGAAATCGTTTTTTTAAAATTTTTTTATGGATGAGTCTGCAACTATATACTTAGTAATACTTTTCCAATAGTAATGGCTACTCGCACAATATATATATATATATATTTAAGTTCTGTTAATTACATGAGCTCAGATTTTAAGATAAACGGTCTAATTGGTGATGGCATAATTTTTTAAAAAAGGATTCTATATTTGACAGCAAAACCCAACTTAGACACATATATGTAATTTTCTACTTGCTTATTTCCAACTTAGTTAACAAGCAATATTTTTTCCTTTTTTTCAATGCTTAGTTAAACAAAATGATGTTAGATTGGTAGATTTAGCATCACTGAAGAACTTTCTGATTGATCTTCTACACTATCTGTATTTGTCTCTTATAATTTCATGACACTTCAGGACTTCATAAAACCTGACAGAAGTGTTTGATAAAGCCATAACGGTTACGAGTCTCCGGTCTTGTAATTCTGTTAATGGCAATGGAGACTATCTGGAAGGCGTAACGGGCTGATATTGCGGTTGTAAAGTCATGACATAAATCGAGTCTTTGAAATGATGACAACTTTAATTGAATGTACAGCACGCACGACAGAAGTATAAAAAACGTCTTTCTTTCAAAATGAATTGATTCCATTTAAATTCAGCGTAAATGTAACCACTGCCAATTATGCCAGGATGGATGTATAAAATTTATGCCATCAAACAAATGAAGCAATTGCACAAAAAGGTCGCAGTAAATAAATGTAGATGGAATTGGCCGTCTAAAGAACTAAAAACTATAATACTTAGCTTTTAAAAGGTATGCATCAGAAATTTGTCCCTTTTAAATTGTTTTTTTTTGTTGCATTGTATCAGATAGCTGTAACTGCAACTATTCATCCAAAAAAATTCAAAACATTTTATGTATGTATCTGCCATGGAAATTTACAATATCGTTTGTAAGTAATTTAGACCTCATGTGTGTGTGTGTGTTTGTGTGTGTGTGTGTGTGTGTGTGTGAGAGAGAGAGAGAGAGAGAGAGAGAGAGAGAGAGAGAGAGAGAGAGAGAGAGAGAGAGAGAGAGAGAGAGAGAGAGAGAGAGAGAGAGAGAGAGAGAGATTTGGATTGTTTACGTAGCTTTAAAAAATTTCTGTGGTATATTAGAATTTTTATAAGTTAAATAATGTTTTGGTACATTGCATTAATTTTTTTCATTATATTTTCATAGCACAAAATGTCATTTATTTTCAAATTGGCGAAGAAACTTTGATAAAGTCCTTCTCTGTCAACTGGATATAAATTTGGAGACGGTAAGAACATTGTTTAAATTAAGGCTTCAAGCGTCTTGGTTCCAAAATGTCTTTGTATTTCAGACAGGTATTTAAATAATGAATAACAATACATGTTTATGTTAATTGCTTAATTACTTTAACTAAAGGTAATAATATACGTCTGTTTTTGCATAACAGAAATATATTTAATAAAATAAATATAAATTTCCTCTTATCTAACAACTGTTTATGACTGGTTTTGTTTGATATAAAACGCGAGATCCAAGTGAATCAAAACAGTAATTAGAAACAAAAAAAAAAAATATGCGGAATGAAGTTCACCAGAGATAAAAAGACTTATACCACCGCCAAAACGTAAATTTCGTTTTCCCGTTTAGTATACGGAATGGATATGATAACAAAATTTTAAAAATATTACCAGGAACAAATGACACATATGTTAGTACATTGAGTAATTACATAAAGATTGAAAAGTTGAATGTTACTTTTGTGAAAAGCTAGAATCAAGACTTATAGATACAAGTTATAATGATTCTTATTTACAAACAGAATGATAGACATTTTGGAAAAATCTATTTGAGCAAACCGTATTAGTTACCGAACAAAAGCGGGTACGAAAGCTTGGAAAGCCTACGTCGGCTACCGTGGTGTGTCCAAGGACATGGTACTTTACTTATATTGCTTCTCCAATAAATAACCTCTTTGCTTATTATGCCGTAAAACACCAAAAAACAAAACAAAAACCAAAATATAAACTTGTACCTGATAACAAGGTTTAAACTTCATAAGACTAAAGCTCTTAAATAGAATGACCAAATTCCGGAAAATCAGATCCGGAAACTACGGTCCTACAAAACTGGTTATGTATGTAACAGGACATGACCACTGCATTCACTCTAACATGATACATGCAGGATAGAACATGTCTTTGAATACCAACAGTTAAAATATAATCTGTAACTTTATGTGCTGAACAATACATGTCATGGGTCATGCGACGTTTAGGTCTTACTACACTAACTGGGTCAGTCAACTGTTACTGAATTTTATTGTAGTCCCTCGGAAAACGCATTCATATTTCTTCTCAGATTTGTCATTGACATTTTCTAACCAAAGAAGAGTGTTACTTGAATAAAAGAAGAAATCAGCAATACATTCTTCGACGAAATGAAATGTTTGCACAAAACCAACTGGAAATGTCACGTACACTAACATATCCAACTATTTAAATCTTAGGAAATAATACAGTATAGTTTAAATTGGTAAACTTGTTTAGGTTAGTGACTAACATAAGTAAGAGACATGATGCATTAGAACATCTAATTAATGCACTGAATTTCATCAAATAGAAAAACGAAGGAAATATGTAAGAAACTGATTGTACTACTATTTTTAAACGACTTTTTACGGGTTAATTAGTTCTGTGTTGTTCAAGTCTTAAATGGATTGATGTCTTGGCGAATCATACAGTCTTTACCTGGCATTTCAAGCCTTGCATGGATTTATAGCTGGGCGAATCATACATTCTTTTCCTGTCTCATCAACACTAAAGTACATAAAATTTCTTATGGTTCAGAAATGTATTTTCGTCATAGACTATAAACTACTGATATCCTGGCGGTTGCGCCTGATACAACACGCAGCACTAATCAGACACTTGCTAATATTAAACAGTTTTACGTTTGAAATATTTATCAGCAGGTATAATACCCTGCATAAATCTCTATTACACTGGTTTGTGCCCTGCATAAATCTCTATCACACAGGTCTTAAACCCTGTATAAATCTGTAATACACGGCTTTGATACCATGCATAAAACTGTACTATACAGATATGATACCATGCATAAAACTGAACTATACAGATATGATACCATGCATAAATCTATACTATACAGATATCATACTCTGTATAAATCTGTTTACACAGGTTTGGGACCCTGCATAAATCTGTACCACACAGGTTTGATACGCTGCATAAATCTGTACTACACAGGTTTATATGCTGCATAAATATGTACCACACAGGTCTTATACCCTTCATAAATCTGTACCACACAGTTCTTATACCTTTCATAAATCACTACCACACAGGTCTTATACCCCGCATAAATCTGTACCACACAGATCTTATACCCCGCATAAATCTGTACCACACAGTTCTTATACCATTCATAAATCTGTACCACACAGTTCCTATACCATTCATAAATCTGTATCACACAGTTCTTATACCCTTCATAAATCTGTATCATACAGGTCTTATACCCCGCATAAATCTGTACCACACAGTTCTTATACCATTCATAAATCTGTACCACACAGTTCTTATACCCTTCATAAATCTGTACCACACAGTTCTTATACCTTTCATAAATCTGTACCACAAAGTTCTTATACCATTCATAAATCTGTACCACAAAGTTCTTATACCATTCATAAATCTGTACCACACAGTTCTTATACCATTCATAAATCTGTACCACACAGTTCTTATACCATTCATAAATCTGTACCACACAGTTCTTATACCATTCATAAATCTGTACCACACAGTTCTTATACCCTTCATAAATCTGTACCACACAGTTCTTATACCTTTCATAAATCTGTACCTTTTTCGAAGGCAAAAAGTTGTACAAATATTCGCTTGTTAGACACATTCCGCATTGAGCTGAGCTTCTTTTTTGCATGTGTGTTGGGAGGTTTAAAATATAACTGCAAGTTTATTACGTAATCTGGGAAGTTGCGCTAAAACTAAATTTAGTTCAGACGGATGAACATTGTCATGGAATAATAAATTCGGTCTGGGAAAGGTGTGAGGGAGGGATGTGTGTATATAAATGTTAAGAAAGTCTTTAAGCCCACAATTAAGTTTATAGTAACGAGAATCTCGTTGAAATCGTTAATTTATCTGAAAAGTATCATGCACGTAATTTTTTTTAAATAAATACTTCATGGGTTTTCTAAGATGAGTTTTGTGGGTGTAAAAGTGTCTCCAGGCCAGTGTTAAAGTCACTTCGACACGCCGCAAGCCCTAATCAGTGTACGATCGCCATGATTAAACAGTATTAGTGGGAATGTAGAATTCATGATCCTTTATTAATTGAAAAAGTGCCATAGACTTCTCTCATTCGAAGACAGATCCAAGCAGTTCAATTATCGCTTACTGACTCTCCTGATGATATAAACATATAAATGATCCACGACGATTATGGTTTTAAATATTGCTGAACTTGCATTCTAAACTACAGTTATGACCACAAATATATTCAATTCCTACAAAATGCTACTGTCAAGACAATAATAGATGAACGAAACCATTTTATTAAAAAAATGATGCAGCAAAAAGCATTTTGTTCTGTAATACACTTTAAAACTCACAGCATGTATCTAGACTTAAAAAAATGCTTCATCCAAGAGGAATCATGACAATTTCGTTGGTCTTTTACGGTCTCTGGTTACCAAGCTAATCATGTTTTTATATCTGGATCGGCAATATAAACCAAACAACTTGTTCATCTCAATCTTCTAAACTTTTCCATTTTGCAAATCTTAAAACATTAAAAATATTAAAATTCTCTCTCTCTCTCTCTCTCTCTCTCTCTCTCTCTCTCTCTCTCTCTCTCTCTCTCTCTCTCTCTCTCTCTCTCTCTCTCTCTCTCTCTCTCTCTCTCTCTGATTGTAATTTGGATTTATACGCAGCTAAACAATTTACCAGTCACATAGCTACGATGTCTGCAGTGTAGCAGTTTATAGTGAGGTCTTGTACTGGGGCATATTACCCCATATATATATATATATATATATATATATATATATATATATATATATATATATATATATATATATATATATATATATATATATATATATATATATATATATATATATATATATATATATATATATATATATATATATTGCAGCGTGTCCTATCAACATTATCCAGACACCAGGCCTACCTGTCATAACACTAATCTCTTAATGCTGAGCGCCAAGATGCTAGTACCATTTTTATGTTTCTGGTGTGACTCAGCTGGGATTAGCGTAGCGTACTGAATTGGCGACTAAGAAAGTGCTAATTGGAATCCTGTTAAGGCACGGGTACGTTTGTTTGGGAAGAAGCCTGTCCATTTCGGGATCAAAGGACAAAGACCAAGGCTGTGCCGTATACCACCAAACCAACTGGAATCAGTACACAATTAATAAAATCCGGTTCAGTACCCACGAATGTAGTCCAAGTCTATTTTTAGATCACTTTTTCCGGTCTAAATTTAGTGGTGATACTAAAGTCAGATTTTGGCATTCTTTGTAAGGATTTAAAGGCAATTGTTTATTCTTTAAAATGTGAGCTTATGGTGTGGTTGTCTGTGTGTATTTCGGCGACAGTGCACATTGAGTAATAAGGTCATGGTGATGATCCGGAAGTGAATTCTGTGTTCCGTTGCCTGGTGTTTTGTTTACAATTCAGCCTCTCAAAAAAATGCAGGTCAACCCTTGACAAGAACTAAACCGTAAAGTCATCTTTGAAGGTATTTTAGATTAACATATGATTTGTATTGATTGTCACACAGTGGAAAGTTCAGTACTGAGAAACAAATGTAGAGAATATATAGTGAAATTAATTGTGTACTATGTCCTGTCAGTAAAAACTTGAAACTGATATAAAATTTTTATTATTAATGACATACACATGAAATTTTAATAGGTTATGTATATTGACTTTAAAAATATAAAAATGAAATTAAAAATAAAAAAATAATTTTAATTTTAAAAATTTAAATGAATTTTAAAACACAATTAAAAAATAAAAATTTTCCACCAAGTATACACATATATAATATTTATTTGGAATGATATGAAAATATATCAGCATATATATACTCCTACACCATATACAAGCTCAAATCATGGATATTTGTCAAATTTGATCAGAGAAAATATCTTTATTAGTCAAAATGAGACCCACATTTAAAATACATGAAGACAAAATTCTACTTTGCTTTGTACCTTTAGGACATTGAAACTATTTATTTGGGGTCCAAACAGTTAATTTATGTGTTTATGATGGGGTGACTTCCTGAGTAACGCATATCTGCTTGTATAGCTATCAGTAATGTTTATACACATAGTTATAGGGTATTTAGTGAGAGGACAGAGATGAAGACTTTATACTAGAACCTGTTTAAGTTCTCCACAAAATCATATTAAGCTGTCAGAAAATGAAATACAGGTGAGAGGGGGTAAAATATACTTTACCCAGGTATATTTATCATTGCATGTAAGAAAACAGCAAAATGATGTAAGTTGAACACAGAATGAATTCCATTTTAGTGTTCAGTTTCTTTAAGATGTTGATTGATGTAGTGCGGCATTGTGGCCCAGATGATATTGTGAGAATTCTCATGATCCATTTTGCTTTATGCATTATTAATGACTAATAATATTTGCTATCTGACACTTTAAAGATTACATAAGTAATATTCAAACAGATTATTTGAATTTAACTTTCTACAACTGATCCTAATATGGTTACATAGCTGACATGAACAAATATGCATATATTTTGTAATGTTTGGAATCAAAAGTTGACATTGTTAGGCTGACATAGTACCTATAGTGAATCTGTAAGGCTCAATTTTGACTGTGTGCACTTAAAATATCCCAAGATGTTATTTTCATCATGAATATGCCTCTGTATGGTAACACATTTCAATTTAGTACTTTGACAGAGGGCGGTATTGCAGCATCAGCTGATATCTGATTCCATTGAATCATTGAATCATTGAACTTAATAACTTGGTAGCCAAGACTCTTCAAAATAGACTAAAAATGATCAAACAGATTATTTGAATCATGTTTGCACATGTGATGTTACCAAGTACATTGCATATGTCCCACACATGCAAATATCCATCCTTGTTTACAAGTTTTCAGGATGAAAATTTCACATTTAGTTGATGATATAGGATCTATTGGTACCTATAGTTGATCTGTGTGGTCACATTTTGCTATATTCACTTGCATTATTTAAAATTATTTTTCCTTCATGAATAGGATTGCATATAGTAATAAATTTTAATTTGGTACATTGTCATTTGACTTTCCACTATACTGGTATGTATCAATGTTAGCACCAATGATCAAACCTCACCGTTCCAACATTGCCTTAAACTTTATGATACATACTCTACCTGATTAGTTATTTAACCTGTAAATGGCTAAATATGCTTGTAGAAACTTCACCTATTTTTAGGATGCATTTGTCACTTTAATACATGCCCATTGCTTCACATCTT
Source organism: Potamilus streckersoni (assembly GCA_016746295.1). Classification (NCBI taxonomy): domain Eukaryota; kingdom Metazoa; phylum Mollusca; class Bivalvia; order Unionida; family Unionidae; genus Potamilus; species Potamilus streckersoni. The sequence continues at coordinate 1,042,628 of JAEAOA010001201.1, forward strand.
TGAGTGTTACTCTATCAAGTTTACCTTTTTTAACCCTATTTGCAACCTTAATGTTATTTTGAAATCACCATTTCTAATACATTTTAACTTCATTTGCCTACATCTTTCTGTTTTTTTTTAGAATTAAGTGAAACATGTTATATCTTTTCAGGTCTAGCCTGGTATCTGGAACAATGTATTAGAGTTGTATCATTTTGGAAGCTCTCCAGTAGTTCAATGGTGATAGCAAGGTCTCATAAGAACATGTGCAGTCTGCTGCTATAAGTGACCAAGATGAGTTCATATTAGTACACTGATATACAGCATCTCAAAGACATGGCTTAGATCTTCATGACAGAGATTCACATCATTTTTCTGTAAGGTGGAACTACCCTGAAACTGTATTTTCATATTGCATTGTTGACTTTTGTAGTTATCGGCATTAAAATGGAATGCATATTTGCTATAAAACATGGTAGTGGTCCCATCAAAACTTTAAATTTGAGTGGGTTATTAGTTATACAAACAACTGCCCAAGTACCTAAAACAATAAATGTGGAACATAGCACCTGTCATTGTTTCTTTAGTATGTACACCTATATGCATCTGGATAGGCATGTTGCAATTGGCTGTCAAAATCATTGTGAGCTATCATGCTTCAGTACCCCTGGGATTAATATTATCAGTTGTACAGACCTAAACTACCATTTATTTTAAACACCATTCATTAGTAAACTTTTCTGCCTTAAATTTGTGAAACTGAATGTCATAACTTGTATGAAAATTTAATTTTTGTAAAATAAATAGTTTTTAAAATTTATATATTTATTTAAATTTTTATTAAAATTTAATATATCAATATTTTTTAATTTCAAGATTATTTTTAGACAGGGCTTAACAAGTATTACAATTAGGTTTTTACCTCATTGAAAAATTCCTATAATTAAGGAAGATATAGCAAATTTAGTTTTGGTTTCTTAAGAACAATTGGATCCCTATAGAACACAAGCACTACACACTTTCTGATAGCTGTCACGTGTTTTGCTTGCAAGGAAATTTCAAAAGACTTTATGTATGAAGTTGAAATAGTAGTGGCATGCCAAAAAAAAAGTTTGACAAAAACATTGACCCTTTCAGGAATCAGTACACAATTAATAAAATCCGGTTCAGTACCCACGAATGTAGTCCCAGTCTATTTTTAGATCACTTTTTCCGGTCTAAATTTAGTGGTGATACTAGAGTCAGATTTTGGCATTCTTGGTAAGGATTTAAAGGCAATTATTTATTCTTTAAAATGTGAGCTTATGGTGTGGTTGTCTGTGTGTATTTCGGCGACAGTGCACATTGAGTAATAAGGTCATGGTGATGATCCGGAAGTGAATTCTGTGTTCCGTTGCCTGGTGTTTTGTTTACAATTCAGCCTCTCAAAAAAATGCAGGTCAACCCTTGACAAGAACTAAACCGTAAAGTCATCTTTGAAGGTATTTTAGATTAACATATGATTTGCATTGATTGTCACACAGTGGAAAGTTCAGTACTGGGAAACAAATGTAGAGAATATATAGTGAAATTAATTGTGTACTATGTCCAACTGAAACCAAATCATCCATTGTCAGTTCTCTTTCAGTAACAGCTAAATACCAAACCAGCTGAAACCAAACCATCCACTGTCTATTCTATCCCCAATAGCTACACATCAAACCAACTGGAACGAAACTATCCGCTGTCTTTTATATCCACAATAGCTACATATAAAGCAAACATGAACCAAACCATCCGTTGTCTATTCTTTCTATCAACAATAGCTAAACACCCATCCAACTCAAACCAAACCATACATTGTCAGTTCTCTTTTAGTAACAGCTAAATAACAAACCAACTGAAACCAAACCACCATTGTCTATTCTTTCAGCAATAACTGCCATCAAACCAACTCAAACCAAACCATTCATTGTCTATTCTCTCTATCAGCAATAACTAAACACCCAACCAGCCAACTGAAACCAAACCATCACTATCTATTCTATCAGGTGTCATATTTCTTAACTTAAGGGTATGGTGTGACGTTTTGAGCGATTATTGTGTAGTAATTAAAGATATGGATATATTTGCGAATTTCGTCTTTCCGGCGTGTGTTGTAGGTCATGTAGTCATTGCACAGTATGTAGCTTATGAATTACCTATAGTCGGCTAGGAAGCAGAGCTAGCTACTTGTAGCAGTATACGCCTTGATTCATGTAAAGCATTACAGGTCATGTAGTCATTGCACAGTATGTAGCTTATGAAATACCTATAGTCGGCTAGGAAGCAGAGCTAGCTACTTGTAGCAGTATACGCGTTGGTTCAAGGCAAGTAAAATATTTCAGATACTGATTGGATGACAACTGTTTTGAATAGCATCAAACTATTATAAGTACATTATCACCAAGGGCTTGTGTTTGCACTGTGAGCACCACGTGTTCTTAAAAATGGCACCGGACATGAAAAATGCATGTTTAAATTTGGGGGAGTGGTGCATCAGCTTTTTATTCAATGAATTTGCAATGACTTTCAGATCAAGTTAATGATATTCTCATGTGTTGCTTTATTATACCTATCCAAAAATATGGATCTTTTATGAATTTTATATTAGGCAGCTGTATGCAACACTAAATTTGTGATTAAAAACTGTCCCCTGCTTCCCTCAGCAATAGCTACACACCAAACCACCTCAAACCAAAGCATCCATTATCTATTCTCTCTTTCGTAATAGCTACATTCAATCCTGCTGTTGTTGTCCCAGACAATCAATCTTACTTACAAACGTTATTCGATTATTGTTAAGCTTCTGCGATAACGTTCATATCTCTGATAATGTTCATGTCTTTGATAATGTTTATATCTCTGATAATGTTCATATCTCTGCGATAATGTTCATATCTGTGATAATGTTCATATCTGTGATATTGTTCATACCTATGTGATAAGGTTCATATCTCTGATAATGTTCATATCTCTGATAATGTTCATATCTCTGATGATGTTCATATCTCTGTGATAATGTTCATATCTGTGATATTGTTCATACCTATGTGATAAGGTTCATATCTCTGATAATGTTCATATCTCTGATAATGTTCATATCTCTGATGATGTTCATATCTCTGTGATAATGTTCATATCTGTGATATTGTTCATACCTATGTGATATTGTTCATACCTATGTGATAATGTTCATATTTCTGATGATGTTCATATCTGTGATATTGTTCATACATATGTGATAATGTTCATACCTATGTGCTAATGTTCATATCTCTGATAATGTTCATATCTCTGATAATGTTCGTATCTCTGATGATGTTCATATCTCTGTGATAATGTTCATACCTATGTGATAATGTTCATACCTATGATAATGTTCATGTCTGTGATATTGTTCATGCCTATGTGATAGTATTAATACCTATGTGATAATGTTCATACCTATGTGATAATGTTCATATCTGTGTGATAATGTTCATATCTGTGATAATGTTCATATCTGTGTGATAATGTTCATACCTATGTGATAATGTTCATATCTGTGATGATGTTCATACCTATGTGATAATGTTCATACCTATGATAATGTTCATATCTGTGATATTGTTCATACCTATGTGATAATGTTCATACCTATGATAATGTTCATATCTGTGATAATGTTCATACCTATGTGATAATGTTCATACCTATGATAATGTTCATACCTATGTGATAATGTTCATATCTGTGATAATGTTCATACCTATGTGATAATGTTCATACCTATGTGATAATGTTCATACCTATGTGATAATATTCATACCTATGTGATAATGTTCATACCTATGATAATGTTCATATCTGTGATATTGTTCATACCTATGTGATAATGTTCATACCTATGTGATAATGTTCATATCTGTGATCATGTTCATACCTATGTGATATTGTTCATACCTATGTGATAATGTTCATATCTCTGATAATGTTCATATCTGTGATGATGTTCATATCTCTAGTGTTTCGGAATGATATTCAACATTATCATGGTACATAGATATAAGTCTGTTATAACTTGGATGGTTTCATGTCTATATTGTTATTGAAAATGTATGTATGGTAGATTAAAGAAATATTAGTGATGCCGTGCTTTAATTTCGTTAAATATGAGTTACTTAAAATGTATTCCAAAGTCTGAAATATTTACATCATAGTTCAAGATGAAAATTCTGTTAAAAAAATTTGGGAAATTTCACCTCATTCATGTACAGAATATTGTAACAATTACTTAGTGTTACATGAAAATATTTTTAGATTTTAGACATAATAATTGCCTTTATACACAGAAACAGATAAACTGTAACCAGTTATATACGACGTTGCAAAGTTGTGCGTTTGTCTATTAGTAAAATACATATGAATTATTAATATACTTCGACTCATTTGGTTTTCATCATTCCATGGATATGATATTTCGCACTGACTACAGCATTTCTCATTTTACTATGCCCTATTAATAATTTAAAGAAACGTAATACGTGCCAGGACTTCTGTTCAAATTGAGTAATGAAATTTGACGTATAAGGTAACAGATATTGCTTCCGGCCAGGAAGTAGCATTCATTTTTACATTCGTGTTTGTTATTATTATTATTATTATTATTATTATTATTATTATTATTATTATTATTATTATTATTATTATTATTATTAGCATTATTATTATCATTATTATTATTATTATTATTATTATTATTATTATTATTATTATTATTATTATTATTATTATTATTATTATTATTATTATTATTATTATTATTATTATTATTATTATTATTATTATTATTATTATTATTATTATTATTATTAAGAATAGCTAAATTTAAAATTTAAAACAAATATATATATAACATAAACGGTGTCATGTGTAATAAGATAATTTGATATTTATTGGATCGCGTACGTCTAGAATTACTTTCCCTGAAAGTATAGTCTCTAAAGGCATAACTACAAAACATACCAGTAAAGTTAGAAAGAGCTGACACCATAAATTACTGTAAAGTTAGAAAGAGCTGACACCATAAATTACTGTAAAGTTAGAAAGGGCTGTTACCATACATTACTGTAAAGTTAGAAAGGGTTGACACCATAAATTACTGTAAAGTTAGAAAGAGCTGACACCATAAATTACTGTAAAGTTAGAAAGGGCTGACACCATAAATTACCGTAAAGTTAGAAAGGGCTGTTACCATACATTACTGTAAAGTTAGAAAGGGCTGACACCATAAAGTACTGTAAAGTTAGAAAGGGTTGACACCATAAATTACTGTAAAGTTAGAAAGGGCTGACACCATAAATTACTGTAAAGTTAGAAAGGGCTGACACCATAAATTACTGTAAAGTTAGAAAGGGTTGACACCATAAATTACTGTAAAGTTAGAAAGGGCTGACACCATAAATTACTGTAAAGTTAGAAAGGGTTGACACCATAAATTACTGTAAAGTTAGAAAGGGTTGACACCATAAATTACTGTAAAGTTAGAAAGGGCTGACACCATAAATTACTGTAAAGTTAGAAAGGGCTGACACCATAAATTACTGTAAAGTTAGAAAGGGTTGACACCATAAATTACTGTAAAGTTAGAAAGGGTTGACACCATAAATTACTGTAAAGTTAGAAAGGGCTGGAAGCGCACGGAGTTGCGGGTTAATTAGAGTCCACCTACGTCATGTGAGGATTAATCGGGTATCAAGCCTGGTCTATTGATCTCTGCATGGGGCATTTTATCTCAAGCCAAACAGCCAAATAGGTCTTGTAGGCAGGATCTTACACTTTGAATTTTTCTCCAGTTTAGGTTGAAGACCTGTAGGTCTCTAGGAACGGGTCGATAGGGTCAAGGCCGGCCACTCTCTAGAAAGGGGGCGATAGGTTCAAGGCCGACGGGTCTCAAGTAAGGGATCGGTAGCGTGATGCTACCTATGAATTATAATTGGCTGAGTACGTGGGATTAGTTCATTAATAACATCAAGCAAGCTGTAGTAAAATAACATATACTGGTCAGTCTCGAGGCGTACCGAATAACAAACTAATTAGCCTCCATTCAGTTAACTTGACAGTTTTAAGTGTCAGATAATCAAGTCACGATAAAGAGACAGTTTTCCCGATGACATGGTCAGAATTAATGTATTTCAAGATTTCTTTATGTAACTGAAATTTACTCAAAGGTGCTGATTTTACCGCATCCGTATTGCGTGCATTGGATACAGCTCTGGTAAATTAAACGTTTTATAGTGGCAATGCTTCGTGTTGGGCATGTTGAACATAATTGTACTTTTCAAGATCAATTCTTAAAAGTCACATTTCCTATACATTTGTCGATGAATTGCTTCACTAATTGGCTTTCGATTCACATTATATTTTTGGTCAGAGAAATAACAAAAAGGCAAGATATGCTCTCAGTCTTTTCGAATATGTGACCAGCAACGGCATACTGAGAAAGCCTGCAAGTTTGTTTGCTTCAGTTTATTACATCTACTTTACCGGAACGGTGTTTAACATGCAATAAATTAATGGATATATTCTAATAAATATTTTCTTGATTTTAGATTACACTTTCGAGTAACTGGCCACATTTATTCGCCTTAAATCATCACGAAAACTGGGATGTCAAATCAATCTAATATTTTTCGCCTCTGAGCATTTTCTCTGTTCAAACGAAAAATGAATCTCCAAAACTACTACTCGTTCTGGATTGTCTTATGGACGTACTGTTATTCAAAATATGTGGGTGACCGGACAAACAGTTTAGTCAAACCATACTTAAATTTCCTTGAAAATTTATTTTAACCGAGATCTATATCAGTTTCTTCTTATTTATTTCATGCTCATCTAATAAAATGTTAAAATAGAGGAAATTTGAAACTTACGGCTCGACCCACCTGCTCAAAATTTATTTATGTAAAGACTTTATACCCTAGCGGTTTGTAAAATGTACTGGCAAATTTTAGCCACAAAATAATACATACAGAATTTCCTCTGCTCTTCCCATACCATGCAAGAAAAAAAAGTTGTATGTATGTAATGACCATTTTGAATTGACCTCAAGCCCGTGATTGTTTTACGATAAAATAACTTAACAAAAGTCACAATAAATAAATGCAGTGGCATCACCAACAGCATGTCAAGCAACGGTTGCAGACAGTTGAAACTAATGATTTCTTTATTTATTCATAACAAAGTTGTAAGAATAACATTACAAATTAAATGTGCAGCTATTTCGTTGATTGTTGAAAAGTTGTTGAGGGTTATTTTCAATAACTCCTATTGTAAGACTGTTCTTCAGAGCATGCATGCCAATTTGTCAATATCACTGCGATTACACATGTCTCTATCAGAAAATCGAAGTTATTTGACTCGCATGGAAAAGTCACGACGATGTTACGATTGTAAATAATAGTCTCCGTAAAAACTATAGCGTGCTAGCTTTCTCTGACATAAACATACCAACTGTAACTTGACAGGTTTAACACTACAAAGGTGTGTAACGCGGATGCACGTAAATTATTAATATGTTATTTAGGCTGAACACAGGTTTCATCATTCAGTTTATAACCCCCAATAGTTATGTCATTTCAACACCATTTCAAGATTAAACGATATATTATCTCCTATTCATTGTTTATAGAAACACAATATCGGTCAGAATTTCTATTTTGATTAGCATCACAAACTTTGAAAGTAAAATACAACAGACAGTGTGTCTGTTCAGGAAGTATTTAAAGTTATTATAATTTTGGACAGGGAACATTTGAAGTCATTACGGTTAGAAGGGGACGTATTGCCCCCATTTACTATTACCGTTGTAGACGGGAAGTATTTCAGGTTTTTACCATTTTAACAATATATATATATATATATATATATATATATATATATATATATATATATATATATATATATATATATATATATATATATATATATATATATATATATATATATATATATATATATATATATATATATATATATATATACATACATACATACATACATACATATATATATATATATATATATAATCAAATTTTCCTTACTCATATTTTTTAATAATGAATTTCTTTGATTGAGTTAATTAAAAATAAACCTAATTTACATACATCAGTATATAAATACTGTTTGAACATAAATACGTGATTCAGTGTAGAGAATCCTTACAAAATTAAGAAACACAGTCGACTTTAAACAATTATTATTAAAATCCAATATAAACCTTTTTAAAAGTAAATTCCGAAAATGTAATAGCTACCTTTTATTCTCTCACGTTATAGAGCAATACCGGGAACTTTGTAAAGTTAAAATGGTTTATGTATTTGTTAGTTGAGATGATTATGTTAAGTTACTTTCATAGCGGATTGGAACTAAACTTGCATCATACATTCAAATACAATCTGTGTAACCATAGCTTGTGATAAAGATATGTTTGAAATTGCAAATACAAGTCAAACAATATATAAACTAAAAAAAACCACATCACTGTACTAAATGAAAACCTTTTCATCCGAAATTTGATAGCTGGAAGGTTTAGTTTTTAATCCCAAATAAATTAGTTTATTAATTGATAAAAGCAATCATCTTACCTTAGGATTCTTGTCTTTCACACACGACTTTCTCTGTTGCCGGAATGGGATTTGACTTCAGCGTCTGTACGGGAATACTAGATTCTGCGCACGATCCAAGCATTTATGTAGTCTCTGGAGCTGGGCGGGAGTATTAATTATTCACCAACCAACCAGGCTTGTCTGAATCAACAGGCATTGCAGTATTTCGCATATACTGTGTGAGTAAATGAACTTATTTCCATTAAAAGTGACATTGATTTGTTTGATACTGCAACTTTATGTGTGGTTTTCAGTAAATTGATAGCAGAGTAGTTCGTTATTTGAAAACGTGGTCTCATGCATTAATCGGTCCATCCGGACTTCGATTTGATATCTGAGATTACTAGTGCCAAATCACTATTACATTCTTCCACGTTAATGGTAATAGAAACATGTCTGTCCCAAATAAATCTTTGAACTTTCAATGCATTTAGTTACAGGCACGTAGCTAAATTTATTATATCAAATAAATATTATCAACAAAATTTCTTTTAGCTACCTCATTTACTTTCTAAACAAATTCTTGTATAGAAGCAACTCAGTCTCATCTGATATTCACTGTACTAAAGCTACCTGATGGATACTCCATTGTGGCAGTATTGGATCTTAATTATTATACTGGTAAAGAGACCTAAAACGTTTTGTCAGAGCTTGAAAATTTCGTAACCAAGCTTTATTAGTACTACTCTAGAATCATTCAGCGAGAACTCGTCAAAATCAGAATACAAGGTATGTACTGGGACACTGTTTGGAGTGAGATGGGAAAAGCATACATTGCAATGCCATTTTTTTTTCTGTAGCTTTTTATTGTAAAAGGTATCCCTTGAAATGTCTTTTGTTTCAGACACAGCTTTCAGCTTGTAAAATCTCACCTGCATGGACGTAATTTAGCGGGATTTTGTAGAGGTGTTAGAGATATTTTAGAGGGGTTTTAGATAGGTTTTGGAGGGGTTTTGAAGAGGTTTGGGATGGATTTGGAAGGGTTTTACAGAAGTTTTAAAGAGGTTTCAGAGAGGCTTTTTAGGGGTTTTAGAGAGGTTTTGCGACTTTAGAAACAACATTTCAATAAATTTTTCTATTTTGAAAGAAATTCCCAACTTCATAAATTCGGATTTTAAAAAGATATAGTGCTTATATCCAGTCTATAGAAACAATTTTAAAGATATGAGTTAATTGAAGACATTGAACATATGTAAAAATTACATATATCAGTAATATACGGTGTATATTACGTTGACTGACTTTACATGCAATGCATATGATATTGACTTGTCTCAATGTACATGACGTCGACTTGTCTCAATGTATATGACATTAACTTACTTGTCCTCATGCAATTGATATTGACTTACTAGTCTCAGTGAATATGATGTTGACTCAAGTGTCATTAAATGCACGTAATGTTGACTCAGTTGACATACAATGTATGTGATATATACTCAGCAGGCATACAATGTATATCATGTTAACTCAGTTGGCATACAATGCATATCATGTTAACTCAGTTGGCATACAATGCATATCATGTTAACTCAGTTGGCATACAATGCATATCATGTCAAATCAGTTGGCATACAATGCATATCATATTAACTCAGTTGGCATATAATGCATATAATTTGGACTCAGCAGGCATACAATGCATATCATGTTAATTCAGTTGGCCTACAATGTATATCATGTTAACTCAGTTGGCATGCAATGCATATCATGTCAACTCAATTGGCATACAATGCATATCATGTTAACTCAGTTGGCATACAATGCATATCATGTTAACTCAGTTGCATACAATGCATATCATATTAACTCAGTTGGCATACAATGCATATTATGTCAACTCCGTTGGCATACAATGTATGTCGTGTTGGCTCAGCCGGAACACAATGAGTAGAATACTGACACAGTTGGTATACAGTGCATGTAATGTTGTCTCAGCTGGCATACAAATACATGTAATCATCACTCAAGTGTCATATAATGAACATGATTTTGACTTACTTTTCATGCAAAGTATATAATATTGACTGACTTGCCAAGAAAACTTTATGATATTGAAAAAATTTTCATGCAATGTCTTACGATGTGTCATTGATTATAGTGATTAATTTATCATAATATGTTTAACGTTGACCAACTTGTCATACAATATATATATATATATATATATATATATATATATATATATATATATATATATATATATATATATATATATATATATATATATATATATATGCAATAAACTGACGACGAACAGTACGAAACTAGTAACTAACTAGACTAAGCGCTTTCGACTCTTAATGAGTCTTTTTCAAAGGCAAATATAAAACATACATACGACAAACAAGTAAACACAAAAACGTTGTGTTTGTAAACCTCTACATGGCTGTCTCCACATGTGTTAAAACTATAAATACAACCAGCTTGTATAGACTAGTTGCGGAAACTGAAAACGGTGTATAATTCCCTAAAAGTCTACAGGCCAAAGCGACATCTACTTTTACTTTTTGTACATTTATGTAACGCAGATTATACCCCGGATATTTGATTCTATACCGGTTATTCTTATAGTAAAAATTGAAGGATAATAAGAAGATTTAGAAAATGTTAAATTCTACTAGTGCATAGTTTTCATTTTCTAGTCTTCTTGGTTTAGACCGCTTGGTTTCAATGTTCTAAGGCGGCGTATCCAGTAGGATTCCTTTCCCTTCCTGGTTTCGGAACTCCAGCTGTGGTTGTTAGCAATAGCGATAAGTATTATATCACTGAAAGTGTGGCCAGGGGAGAAGTGTTCTGCGACCGGGCTTCTGTACAGCTTTACTAGTTAGTTACTAGTTTCGTACTGTTCGTCGTCAGTTTATTGCATCTATTTTAATCAATCCCTGACACACGTGATCCCTTGGTGGATCCAGTACGCTTGAAAGGGTTGTTATTCGCCATATGATTTGTATTCTTTATATATATATATATATATATATATATATATATATATATATATATATATACATATATTATATATATATATATATATATATATATATATATAATGATGACTAACGTGGCATGCAATATACATAATAATGACCAATGTGGCATACAATATACACAATGATGACTAACGTGTCATACAATGTTTATAATGAATATAAATGTGTCATACAATGTATATAATGATGACTAACGTGTCTCGCAATGTATATTATATTGACTAACGTGTCATTCAGTGTACATAATGATGAACAATGTGTCATACGATGTACATAATGATGAACAACGTGTCATACAATGTATTTAATGATGACTAATGTGTCATATAAAGTTTAAGATGTTGACGAATATGTCAAAGATTGTATAGAACTAACTTGTCCTTAATAATACTATCAATACATTAGTCCTCAAAATTTGTTTTCTACCAGAAACGTTTTCCTTGATCAATTAATATCTGATTTAAATGCACACTGACTGTCGCTTGCAAAAGATGTTGAACATTCATGCATGGTAATGCTTATAATTTTAATTAGTTAACAAAATAATAAAGCCAGTTGCAAGCAACGCACGCTAAACGTCATACATAATGCATAGTGTAATGAAAATATCTGGGAAATCAAGATAGGCAATCATTGACAGTCAGTGTATCAGGCTCCAGTAATCAAGATAGGCAATCATTGACAGTCAGTGTATCAGGCTCCAGTAATCAAGATAGGCAATCATTGACAGTCACTGTATCAGACTGCAATACCAAGAAAGGCAGCCTATGACAGTCACTGTATCAGACTGCAATACCAGGAATGGCAGCCTATGACAGTCACTGTATCCGACTCCAATAATCAAAAAAGACAACCATTGACAGTCACAGCATAAGAGTCCAATGATCAAGAAGGATATATGCCAGCTAATATTGTATCACAATTTGGACTCTACTTTGACCGCTTCTAGTGTATTTATAAAAAGTTTGTGTAAACCTTATGATTATGGTTAGTCCTCCATGTTTCTAAGGAATTACCATCAGTACACCGACAGAGTAGATAATCAAATACTAAGCATCCGTATTGCATGAAGCTGATTAAGTGTTATATCTTGTTGTTAAGAGTTAAAATCGAGTTCATGAATGAAAATTGATTTAAAGAGTTAAAATCGTGTTGTTTAGGAGTTTAAATCTAGGATAGCATATGTACATCTGACACACAGCTTTGTTGGATAATTATATTAATTGACCCTAACGATCATTAAGGATCATAATATCAAGGCGTCTACAGTTAATCTGCATATCCAGGTTGATGGGTTTCGCTGGGTTGGATGAAATAAAAAAAAAAACCACTGCATGATTTTAAAGAGTTAGACAAAGAAAACGCGTTCATATTGCGTCGTAATAGGATGTTTTGAGTTGCATGCATTGTCTTCAATATTAGACGTTTATTTGAACACACACACACACACACACACACACACACACACACACAAACAATTGCTGTCTCGATGCAAAGCCGTAATTATTCACAATTATCCAACAGAGAAACATTTTTCCAGCAGTACATTTGAATAGTAAATAAACTTTTATTGCATTTATTGACGGACAACTAGCTCAAGTTTTTAGGGGTGCGGGAGGGAGGGGATACACGGAGGGAATGAATCTGATGATTTGTAAATGAAACATATTTCCATAATCCAAAGATTAATATATTGTCTGCTAGTTTATGTGTCCGTCTGCAATTCTGTTGTGCTCATTGGAGTAAACTAAACCATTTCCTCCTGACGCAAAATTGTTCCAAATCTCGTAGATTTGCATGCTTTCCCAAAAAATTATACAATGTTGTGTTCGCATAGTTATATCCCATTAGATGCAAGAAAATTCCCCTTGGAGAGTTGCATAGTTTCGTCCCGTTTGATGCACGAAGTTTCCACTAGATGGGCTTTTAATTATAGCTGTTAATCCTTACATCACGAAGGAATTGAAAACGTTCTGTTATGACACATGTGCTATGAGAATCTATTTTTTAACATTGACCTTTGATTTTCTTGCTTTCCAATATATTATGTTACTACTCGTCGCGTGCTTGAGATTTCGGAACAATCGACATCTGTAGGACTGTACCCTGCCTTTCGTGCCAAACCGTGTCTGATGCTAGCTCATGTAATCAAATAAAAGATCGCATCGTAAAGCCTTGGTAGTGTGTGTGTGTGTGTGTGTGTGTGTGTGTGTGTGTGTGTGTGTGTGTGTGTGTAATCACTAGTTTGTGAACAGGACATTGAAAGACAACTGAACTTTATGTTAGATTTCAATTTAGTTCTTTGATAATAAACATGATGCCTAAAATGGAAATGGAAAACAAAACCTCTCTCTCTCTCTCTCTCTCTCTCTCTCTCTCTCTCTCTCTCTCTCTCTCTCTCTCTCTCTCACACACACACACACACACACACACACACACACACACACACACACTTTTTCTGTATATTTAATTTTGTAATGTGGTTTTGACTTTTGTTTATAACTGAGGATATGATTTGCCTAATGTTATTTTTGGTGTGTTTTAGCCTGTTTCTGTGACTTAGTCTAAGACTATAGAGTTGTAAGAACAGCACACACACACACACACACACACACACACACACACACACACACACACACACATTGTCAGTCGACCTAAGATTTAACTTACAGGGTATGATGCGCCATAGCTGATAAAGGCTGGTCGAATGAGAAAGTTACAGTGATAGTTTCATAGTGATGTGCCGAGAATTTCAAATGCACAGGTTGTCTTAAATTGTTGGTGTTGAAAGTTTCATTTCATGTGTCAACTTTATATACTGAATTGCATAGCGGTGGTTAAAAGATCCTATTCTGTTTTACAGATACCCGGATGTCTGTCGAATTGTATAGCGTTGGATGAAAGTTCCAATTCCTGTTTCTAGAAATCGCCATAGGAAGACACTTTTATGTTCTTTTCTGTATTACTCTTGCGCACATTTTAATTATGTGTCATGTTGATTACATTACATATATTTTGTACTGCTATCACGGGATGACTATTTGATTCGTGATAGTACGAAATGACCGGCACTTACCCCATCTCCCCAAAACCTCTGTCTAAAAAAGTTTCCAATGACTTTTATTAGACTTTTTAACTGATATCCTGCTTTCAAAATTTTAGATCAGTTCTTAGCGCATTGTAAGTCACAGAGTAATGCAACTTTGTAGACGCTTTTAGGTGAGAAGCACAAACATAACTAAAGTAGGTCACTGTAATCTTATTCAGTACTCCACTCAATTTTTATTTCGATTTCGAGCGAAACATAATAGTGTCTTTTCCGACGGCGGCATCTGCGACGTCAACAGTTAAGGTTTTCTGTTACAATATTCAATTAGCGTGCATTTCCTAAATCCTTTGTAGATTCTCGTCGTGCCTCACATGAATAATTATGACTCTAGAACAATTCATTGTATACCATGCTAACGAGACAATTTTACCTTGACTTCAAGTGCATAGAAAATCTTCGTTAAGTTTTTTCGTATGCTAATATTTCCAAAGATACTAAATAGATGCTATGCCATTCGTCAATAAAAAAATAAGACAATTAATTCTACCTCGTTTGCTCACCCTGTAACCTTGTAGTCAATGGCACAACCTTATCCAGTTTACAGTAAGATTAAAATTAATGTATTTTCATTTGCCAGTGATAGATTTGTTTATATTTAGAATGAATCATAACGAAGCAATGATAATTTATTGTGACATGCACATTTGCTCTTTGATCTTTGTTTACAGTCATAGAAAATTTGCATTAAACTTTTTTCTTTTCATTTTTTTATATTGACTGGTCGGCCTGGTGCCAGGATAATGTGACTTTGTGGTACATGTCTGTGGCTTGATGTTTCAATGCTAGACAATATAGGCATTTTCATAGTAGATTTTGAAATATTATGATGTCTGCAGTGAGACAGTTTATAATTACGTCTAACACTGGGACACCATGTCCCACCAAGTCGCATAATCCTGACACCTGGCCGAGCAGCCCTAACACTAACCTCTTAACCCTGATCGCCAAGCCAAGTAGCTGCTAGTACCATTTTAAAAGTCTTTGTTATGACTCGGCCGGGGTTCGAACCTGCGACCTCCCGCATCTGAGGCGGACGTTCTAAGCACTAGGCCACCTGAGCGGTCGCCACGAAAATCAATTCTACAAGGACGTAACAGGGAGGAAACCTAAAATCTATGGCACGTTGAACGAATGGAAGTGACTTCTTGCTTTAAACACTTGAGGAAGGTGGCGGCGATTAAGATTGCTTAAATCGTGCAATTTTGTTATGCATATCTCTATTATGTGCATTATTATTCCTAATTATATGATTGGGAAGAAAGTTTCACCCTCCGAGTCGAATCTCATGTCGATTGAAACCGAACGTGACCAGAAAGTTACACGCTCTGAGTCGAATCTCATGTCGACTGATATCGAACGTGATCAGAAAGTTACAACCTCCGAATCGAATCTCATGATGACTGACACCGAGAACATGGTCAGAAAGTGATACCCTCTGAGTCAAATATAATTTCGGCTGGCAATGAATGTGACCAGAACGATAGTTTTTGTGAAATTACCGATACAAACCAAACGAAAATTTGTCTCAGGACTGACATAAATTTCTACCAAATACAGTTTTATTTTAAGCATCGAAGTAGTTATATTTGTGTTGAGCTTCCAGAAGAACAGTAAAATGTTTTGTAAGAAAAACAAAGTAGATATGTCAAATATAAAAATCATTTATTTAATTTTACAAGAAAGTTTAAATGTTATTCTTCAAGAATTAAAACATAATAGTGAATAAAATCCTGTCAAAATAAAATTACAAGATGGTAGTACTTTCGTTGCATTGCATTATATCGCCCATTCACTTCGTATTTATAATTTATCCTATGTTGTCAAGCAAAAGCAATATTCAGAAAATACATCAATCTAGTTTTGAAAAAAAGATGTCTGAATAAACTGGAATGTTTCCTTTTTTATAAAATATCATTTAATAAAGATTATCCTGAAACATTTTCATAGAAATTCCATGTAAAATACAAGACAAAAATTAACACCACCTTTTCGATAAGTGTCAAAGCTATAAAACAAAATGAAAATCACTATTAGGTGAGTGTCAGAGTCAGAGATGGACTAAAGCCTTCCAGAGCATATATCACTGAAAATATGTTGGTGCCACTTTTCCTCCTACAAAATGTGACACCCCTCAAATCCCCCTTCCCCAATATTAAAAGCTATAGAGGTTGGAAAATACCAGCGTTATTATTATTTTAGTGATTTGTTGACTGTTATATTGTTATTGGGGTTGATAAATATCGCTATAAAGCACAACATATGAAGTCTTATTTACCCGAACTACACGGAATATTTTTATCTTATTCATATAAGAGGAAGAAAAGTTTTCGAAAACCTAATAAGTTACAAAAAATTAGTTATGCAAATGATGTGTTTCGAGCATAACATTCAATCGGATGTATGTCCGCCAGACAGTTACATGCAAGGCATAACATTAACAATTCTTTCCTACAGGACAGGATATACTGATTATACGTCACTGTAAATTTGTTAGCATTGTCTATGATTCAATTAAATAGTCACCATGGTTTCACGCCCTTTCAATTTAGATGTATATATATATATATATATATATATATATATATATATATATATATATATATATATATATATATATATATATATATATAGTCACATTATGGGATAGTCTTTATTATTGTTATGCATACACTAGCAATTTTAACCTTCATCATTTTTAATGACTTATTCCTTCAGCGTTAGTCCTTTCAATTATTGCGACAGAATGCACCTCTTAGATTCTGTAGAAAAGTAGAAAAGCCATGATGTGTTGAAAAAAACCTAGGGGAGTGGCCATGTTATTCCTGATTCATTGGTTAGAATAATATTGCCGGTGACACAATACAATTTACATCCTGGTTGTTATTCTTAATCTTAAATTCTTAATGAAAGTTTCGATCTCTGAGCGGATCTGTGTTGCTTGGAGTTCCGTTGACGCCTTTAACGGCTTTTGATAATGGCAGACTTATCATTGCAAGAAATATATGTGACAGATTTCATGTTAAATTACCTACTGCAGTAAAAACGATCCGGATATCAGTGTGCTTCTTTTCGCAGGAAAAGAACAGTAAAAGACATAGACAAAGCAACACCTAAAACATGCATTCTGATTCCAGAAAATGCCAAACATCATGATTCCAGAAAATATTCACATCCAAGACATAGAAACCGATTCCAGAAAATATACGAAAAACACCAACTAATCTCTTTAATAAACGGGTCCTCACATAGCTTTTAGAGACTCTAAACAGCAAGAAAAAACAGCTGGGAAAGGTACTTTGAGTAAAACTTGATTCCATAAAAATCACACCAAGGTTCAATAAGCATAAATATCATACCAAGTACTAAAACATATAAATCACACCAAAGTACTATAAACAAAATCACACCAAAGTAAAATGAACATTATAAGCACACCAAAATAATACAAATATAAAAATCACACCAAATTACTAAAACACAAAAATCACACCAACGTACTAAATCATGGCAATCACGCCAACATAGTATAAAAGTAAAAAAATTACACCAAAGCAAAATGAACATAAAAATCACAGCAAAATAAAATGAACATACAGACCACAGCAAAAGAAAGAATGAACATAAAAGCACACCAAAGTAAGATAAACATACAAATCACACTAACATAAAATGAACATATGCATCACACCAACATGCTATAAACATAAAAATCACACCAATGAACTATAAACAGTAACATCACAACAAAATAAATGAATCTAGAATCACACCAACATGCTATAAACATAAAAATCACACCAAAGAACTATAAACAGTAACATCACAACAAAATAAATGAATCTAGAATCACACCAACATGCTATAAACATAAAAATCACACCAAAGAACTATAAACAGTAACATCACAACAAAATAAATGAATCTAGAATCACACCAACATGCTATAAACATAAAAATCACACCAAAGAACTATAAACAGTAACATCACAACAAAATAAATGAATCTAGAATCACACCAAAAATGAAATGAACATAAAAATCACACCCAAGAACTATAGACAGAAACATCACAACCAAATAAATGAAACTAAAATTACACCAAAAATGAAATGAACATAAAAATCACGCCAAATTACTAAAACATAAAATCAGATCAAATTAAACTGAACATCAAAATCATACCAAAATGATATAAATATAAAAATGACACCAAAATAAAATGAACATAAAAATCAAACAAAAATTCAATAAAGATAAGAAAAATCTGATTTTGAATTTTTCAGTAAAATTATTGATTCTATTTTAAAAAAAATACCTTTATTAAAATATAAAATAAATCAGCTTACCCATAGATTGGAAGATGAGACCGGATTCGAACTGGTTTGCATTCAACCGTGCTGACCAAACGCTGATCAAATTTAGAGCAAACAGAAAACGCAAAGGAAAGAAATTGCAAAGGAAGAAGAGGAGATACAAAGTAAGAGCTGGCTATTGATGATAATACTTGGAGCTGGACAGTTGTGGCCAGTCTTATTTCTTGTGTTCTTCAGGCGTGTTTAATGTTGTCTTTAGATATTATCTGAGAGGAAACATTTGTTTATTACTCCTTGGAACTACAAAGTTCTCATCGGACTAAAAGACTTTTTTGAGAATAATGTGAATTATTCAAATGAGTTCTGGACAATGCCATTGTGAAACGTAAATTCGAGAATCTGAAATCCATTTCGATCATTCAATTCTTTTTGGACTTTAATAGTACTTTTTAGGATTATTTTGGATTTATTTCGTGATACTGAAAGTTTATGTTACATTTTCTTTTATAACTTTGATAATTAAATCATTCGTTAAGTTTACAAAACTTTTTGGTTTTGATTTTTATGTTATTTAGTTTATGACTAGAGATTTGCATCAATATCCATTACTGACTTTTTATTTATATATAAGACTGGATAATCATTTATGTAAAATATTGGATTACCATTATATACAATACTAATTTGTCATTGATATGCTATACTCGATTATTAAATACCGGATTGATATTTATATTACGGTGTTGTCTGGTGATACTTTTTAAGAAATGAAAAACTAACAATGAAACAAACGAAAACAACTTCCATAACGATTTATTTGCACTCATACTATGTATGATAAGACAATCTGTTGCGCCTTTGAATGTTTGGTATAGTTCAAAATGAATGAAAGACGAACGCATTACCCATTGCCGATTTTACTCATTAAGAACACTTAGCACGTGCTTAGGGCACCAGAAAAAAAATTGAAGTTAATTGCTAATGATAAAAATTAATGAATGACCTTTACATGTACATGTACAAATATTTTGATTTGGAATGATGGCAACACTGGCATTTTCCCACCTTTTAGCATTTAATAATTTTTTAAATTTAACATGGGGGGAAGGTACCATAATATTTTCAGTGCTTAGGACCCTGGAAGGCTTTAATCCGGCACAGCCTTTATGTATGGATAAAACATTAAAGAATGAGAATTTTGCCAATAACATAAAACAGTTTCCCCTTTTTAGCAGGCAACAGAAAAGGACTTTTATAAACATCTCTTGTCTGCTTTCATACTGATATATGTAATATGCGTAGTCTGGATACTAAACATTATATTTTTAAGTTTTTGCATCTTGTTACAAATTAATACGAAAACGGCACAGTCCACAGTAACAGGGACACATTTCTCATAAACTGCCGTAGGAACGGAGCTAATTATTGATACAGGCGACAAAGGCGCAGTCCGCAGTAACCCATTACTCACAAATTGCACGTAGGCATGGATGGATTACAGTCGGCAGTAACTCTTCCATAAACATGGATTCTTTCATCAGAAAGTGCCGTGGTTATGGGCCACGATATTGACTTTAGGGGGCAGGGGCCAGTTTTTATCTACAAATTTAATGCCGCAATCAGTGACCTAGTACAAAAAATCATAAAAAATCAAATACGCAAGTGAGGTCAAGAATGTCCATATTTTGAGATACCTATATTAAAAAATGCATAAAAATATTATTCACTTGACCAGAGAGGTCAGTGGCAGTTCATAGCAGAAGAAGTTTATGCACCCCAACCCCAAATTTATACCTGCAATTTTCATGTCCGAAGGTCATTTTGACACCATGTGGTACTCACAGTGCAAACACAAGCCCTTTTCCTAGATTACAATTCTGCCAAACAGTGTGTACTAAACAGGCTGATGCAGTTAAAAATAGTTGTCATCCAAGCCGTTTTTGATATATGTTCCTTGTCCCAAACCCACATGTTTACTGTTACGAGAGGCTAGCTCTTCTTTGTAGACAACTATTGGTATTTCACTATCAACATATTGCAGAGTAACTATGGAAGGTGTACATGCCTGACATCAATTTCACGAACAACACAAGCCCGAAACACCTACCTCACAAATATATCCATATATTTAATTAGTAGACAATAATTGCTGAAAAAGTCACACTATAGCCTTAAGTTAAGAAATTTAGGGGCCAAATTACGAAACTGTACACTGCCTCCTTAGGGCGATAGAGGCACAGACTACAGCACTGTCTACTGTGAGTGTGATTGAAACACAGTCTACAACATCCTGTCTACTTTGAGTGTGATTGAGGGACAATTCAAAGCAACCGATAAGCATGGGATATAGTACATACTTGTAAGAAGAGTAGGTCTGAGACATTCCGAGACATGTTTCTATTAACAGTTAAATTGCCATTACTGAATGAGAGCGGTAAAGCAAATGACTTATTTAGAGGCATAACTCATGAGGATGAAAGAGAGCAAAATGAATAAATCGGATTAGTCCTGATCAGACTTTTCAAAACGTTGGTTTAGAGAACTTATACAGTCCAAGAGGTTCATACACATGCAAACTAAATACATCATTATAGCACAATGCGTGTAGCAAAACTTCACAAATGTATTTTGGAATTGTTAATAATAGAACTGTGGTCATCATTATTGCAAAGTGAAAGAATTACAGTGCGCTTTGTACTACATTTGACACGTATTGATTGCTTAACAGAGATTTTCCATGTAATAATAATAATAATAATAATAATAATAATAATAATAATAATAATAATAATAATAATAATAATAATAATAACAACAACAACAACAACAATAATAATAATAATAATAATAATAATAATAATAATAATAATAATAATAATAATAATAATAATAATAACAACCATTTCCCCAAAATATTTGCTTGATCTTTAGTTCCCATTGATTTATATTTTAAGTTATCAGGCATAGAATTTGAAAAGGTTTCGTGTGTGTGTGTGTGTGTGATTTAGATTTTTTAACTTAGCTTTCAAAACGTCGTCTGCCTTATTATCATTAATATTGTATAGCTAAATGATATTAATTTATTATAACAAAACTGTAAGCTGTTTTATATCCACCTATTCCAAGATATATGTGTACTGTTTCACTTGTTTTTCAACATGCCATTAGAGAACAGCGACATTTTTCAATAGCACGGCATAAACTACGTTCTAATTCCGACAGATGAAACATACTGTACTGTCAGGCTGTCTAATAGAGAAAAACCAGAATAAATAGCGTGGGACTTCACCCAATATCATAAACAATCCAGCCTGCTTACGACATAATGCAATTAACACCGATATTGTTACTATTGCCAATCTAATTCAAACAAACACTCTCGGAATTAAAGTACAATCTGCCATGTTTTATATTTGATGGATTATCGTTCTAGTTTAATTTTGCTCTCTGCTTCATTTAATTGCAGATACTACAAGGCTGAGTATGTATGTATGTATGTATGTATGTATGTATGTATGTATGTATGTATGTATGTATGTATGTATGTATGTATGTATGTATGTATGTATGTATGTATGTATGTATGTATGTATGTATGTGTGTGTATGTGCGTGCGTGCGTGCGTATGTATGTATGTATGTATGTATGTATGTATGTATGTATGTATGTATGTATGTATGTATGTATGTATGTATGTATGTATGTATGTATGTATGTATGTATGTATGTATGTATGTATGTATGTATGTATGTATGTATTTGATAAAACGTAAAAGCAGGTTATATCATTTCATTCAAACAAACACTGCAACGTCGCGCTTCATGCTGTCATATTCGATTACCACCAGCGAATTGTCTAGAACGGATTTCCTCACTTCATAACTCCCGTGTCATACCGCCATTTTCTTTTTCTGACATCCAACGGTAATCAATAGCACCAAATGCCATTTTTTTACATTCTTTTCCATCTTCTAATAATTTCCATTAGTTCTCTAAATTGATCATTCAAGACATGTTCGATAGGGTAAAAGGCCATCATATGCCTCTTTGTAAAAAAAGAGTAGGGTGTTTATTTCTTACATTGAATGAGCTATTTGTCTACTATGAAACATTAGAGAAGATAAAGACGATGACAAAGTACGATGCAGCAAGTCGGGGAGGGGGAGGAACTGTCCAAGAGCCTCTGCATGGTTTTACAAATTCCTTCTTTATTTTTGACAATACAAAGAAATTACAATTACGAACAAAAAACACGTAAACGAAAATATATATTTACACACTGTTTTGTTTATTGAAACCAAAATAAAAGAAAAAAATAGTGACTAATCCGAAAGAAAGCAGAACACAATTTAGATTTTGGCAAACCCGGTTTTCACGCCAACATTTCCAGAACCATAGACATTGGAGACTTTGTTAGCAGAGTAATAGTGTTTCAATATAGAATATAGTTCAATAGAACCATCCTGAGTGCTTTTTTGTAAACTATGGCAGCAGGAAATGGAATGAAATGATGTTAATTGATTTTACGCTTTTATCAATGATATCTTCAGTGTTGTTTAAATATGCTTTTGTGTGATGATCAACCAGCCTAGCGCATAATTTGCAGGTGACTTTTGAGGAAACGAACTATATTTGTTTTAACTGCACTTTGAATACACTATATATGTATGAATTATCGCTCTCTTTCTACACACACACACACACACACACACACACACACACACACACACACACACACACACACTAATAACAACCCGTTTAATCGCACCGAATCCAAAAAGGGATCACGTGTGTCAGGGATTGATTAAGATAGATGCAATAAACTGAGGACGAACAATGCGAGACTAGTATCTAATAGCTTGAGCGCTTTCCACTTTGAGTCTTTTTCAAAGGCAAATACAACACATATACAAAACAAACAAACACAAAAAAGTTGTGTTTGTAAAACTCTACATGGCTGTCTCTAAAAGAGTTAAACCTATATATATATATATATATATATATATATATATATATATATATATATATATATATATATATATATATATATATATATATATATATATATTTAGAGAGAGAGAGAGAGAGAGAGAGAGAGAGAGAGAGAGAGAGAGAGAGAGAGAGAGAGAGAGAGAGAGAGAGAGAGAGAGAGAGAGAACTCTACAAGTTCTAAAACTTAAGAAATAAAAACGTGCAACAAATTATGCAAATTTTATGAAGAAAAAAAAACCCTTTGGGATAAATGTGTAATCATGCAATACAAGAATACATACTGTGTTGTAACTCTGTATATAAAATTGAAAGACAAGGGTACAAAAATATAGAAGTCTTAAAATATAGGATTTAAAGAAATCATTTATTGCATGTCATCAAAATAGCAAATACTTTCAGGTAATGCATCATCATAAAGTTTCTAAACTGTGGTCACATAAAAAGAAAATTATGTATGTAGAGTGTGCACACAAGTCGAGGTTCTCCATACAGGAAGTATTTACGCGTCAGCTATGCGTATCATACATGCAATCGTTACAATATCATCTCATATCTAAAGTCACACTCTATGCATTTGATTTTCCATATATATAACTTGATGTAAAGTTTTCATGCCACTTTTTTTCTTGAACTGTATGCAGAAAACGCATAATTATTAAAATATCTGAGGTGATTATATTGAATGTTCCAATCAAATTGCCAGCTTTGTCTGTTTTAATTTCAACTGCATTACCCTTATTGCCAAGGCGACGTAATGGCTTTACTAATTGACTAACTAAATGACTTACTAAATGACTTACTAATTGATTGCCAAAATCAACACTTTACAGATCAAGTTGTAGATATTTGCATAGCAATTAGCTATAAAAAGACTTTTTACGTGGCCTTGTTTGTCTGGAGGTCCTGCATGAACTATTGCTTCCTTTGACTTCAACATTGACATTGTAATTATTTCCGTTGGATCTATCTCAGACGAATATTATTATGTCCTACTACAATGTCGAATGTTCGATCTGAACGGAAGAAAAATACTGCCTTTGATGGCCAACATCGGTAAGGTTGCATCTATATTATAATACCGTTAAAATGCGCTTTAAACAAATTTATACTTTCAAAAATACCATACTGTCAGTATCGATTGTGTTTTCCATGAATACTGAATCCATCTAGGTTTCATGTTGTTTAGTCGTTTTCTTCCCTACTCAATAATTGCAATGTTTTCTTTACATAACATCTAATCGTTCGAAATTTTTCCGTCAATCTTACGGATCATACCTCGAATAGAACTATAGATGCCGTTCGGATCAACTCTGTTATGTAAGAAACGAGGACTGACTGAGAAGTTGCATTGTTACATAGATCTGGTCTGGGTATACTATATATTCTCTACATTAAATTAGTATGTAAAAATAATGAGGATCGGACAACCTATATACTGGTCGGGTTAAATGGGTTTGTAATAACGAAGAGGATCGGACAGCCTATATACTAGTTAGGTTAATTGGGTTTGTAATGATGAAGATCGGAAAACCTATATACTAGTTAGGTTAAATGGGTTTGTAATAATGACGAAGTTCAGACAACCTATATACTGATTATGTTAAATGGGTTTATAATAATGACGTCGATTGGACAGCTTTTATACTGTGTAGATACCATGACAAAAACATAAATAACGTTAGTTTATAACAGTTTAAACGTGTGACAGCATGTATCAAATCCGAGAGCACAGAATGAAGTCATTTTTAATATATACTACCTTTTGGTGACACTTTTTGTTTATTTGGAAACTATCTTAACACGATACTGATACTGAATTGTCTTACCTCCATGCTTTCGAGGTTGTACGCTTACGACCTTTCCTTTCTTCCCCAACAGCACAGTTTTGTTAGGAATGATTACAAGAATTAAAAAGGACGCATTTGCAAAACATTTACGTAAAAATTGTTCGTTTTCAATAAAATGATTTGACTATTTTCCTAAATCCTATCAAGATTCCTTGTCTTGTCTTCAGTGATGGAATTGCTCATCGGAATGCACGCTTGTCTCTATTTTACGCATGTCACCATGGAGAACAGATTTAAGAAGCAAATGTTTATAAAATCGTGTAATTGATTTTAAGCAAATGGAACGAAAAAAAACTCTTTTTTTGTTTTGTCCCTAATTTAGACAAGATAATGTGAATCCACTTTCATAAAGTTAAGGTTTACTAATTTTCACTAATTTCCTATTGTTATAAACTACAAAATTATAGATGAACGAACAAAGATCCGATTATTAACGCAATAAACCTCTTACAATATCCATAATAATTCACTTATGAAGGCAATATGCACCGTTCAATATTCACAATGATCCAACGATGAAGATTATAAATCCAGTACAATATCCATGGATTTAGGTATACTCAAAATGTCTTCTGTTGTTGCAAAGCAACGAAAAATGTCCAATCTTGACAAGCGAATTCAGGGCGTCAAAAGTAAAATGTTGTACGCATACATACATAAGCACGTACGTGCAGATTACTTAAATCAATATAAATGCAAAGAAATAGATTGGGAATATCAATAAATTGAGTTTATTTAAATTAAAAATTTTGGTTGTCAAGTAAAACAAACATTGCTCTCATGTTAGGATTATTTTGAACTCTGTTGTCATAACGGCAATAAAACTTAACATTTGCCACATGATATGGTCCCTCTCTATCATTCTAACAGGGAACTAGCGTAATAGAGGATTTAGCTATGGGTCCATCAGCGGTTTGATTTTAGATTAAAGATGTAATTTAGTCTAGATTGTCCCAATTGCACCAACTATGTTTTTTTTATCTTCACATGCTGCTACCCTGTATCTGTTGTATATTAAACAATTATCCTGAGCGCTTTCACCGATACTCTTATGTGTTTCACTTAAACGTACGTTTTGTTTTCAATTTTTCTGTCTATCATTTGCATTACATTATCAGTATCAAATGCAGAATACGGGAAATACTTGCAGTCGTTTAAGACAAGAATCATCGATATATGAATAACCAATTTTTATTTGATATTAACAAGTGACAGTTCCATAAACATATTTGCCAATAACGCATTATGTGTTATTACAGCCAAATTACCTTAAACAAGATAATTAGATCAGGAAGTTCATTGGGAAGAGGATTTAGTACAAATCATTTTCCCCCACAGACGTCAAAACGCTGTTGGAGATCAAAACATTTTCCTCATATACATATTCACCTCACACATCCGAGTTCGAAAACATTTAGACAAAAACATTGCTGTCATTTATGAATTCAAATCACCAAAGCCAGCGATTCCTCAACTGAATATATATATATCACGAGAATTCCTCCAGGACGACGTGTTAATTATCTATATTTCGTCAATAAGACTTCAGCTATCATTAATATTTTAGTTAAACAAGCCACTAGAGAAAACTCATTTGACGTGTATTGATAAAAAACACACCATCTTACATCGTCTTAAAATGGACTTTTCCAGTGGCAAAACTCTATCAAATTTTTCCCCGTTCGTTTGCTATTCTTATTAGAAACATAGTATCGCAGTCAAAATAAATTTTCAACAGCGATTGATTTTAAGATATTTCGTAACCCTATGAAATTAAACAAACTACATTTTCGAAAACAATTTTCCAGTGAGCTGTACTAGGTGTATCTTTCTCATCGAGGATTCGTTTGACGTCGATGACATAAATATATGCTAAGATTATTATTTTTTTAAAAGTTAGCATCGATCTTAAAACCAACGGTAACATTAGAATTACATGATATAAAAGATGCAGCTCTGACTCAAGGAATAAGTTTTTCAAAACTTATTCATCAAGAAACAAAATCTTAAGGAAGACTTGATGAAAGCAGGAAAGTATGTGTTGATTCAAACAGAAAAAGTCATTATAGAGCACCGAGACACACCTGTAAGTTAGAAAGAATTAATTTCTCTACGCTACATCATGGACCAGGAACAAAGAGACGTCGAATACATCAGACCTCTTAGACGCGCAACCACCCAGAGAAAGATTAAGAAAAGAAGGACAGTTATCAGTGAATTTGATTGCTAGCTTTAAAATACGGATAAATGATGCATGTAATGTTTTGAAAAAGTACCAAGTCAGAACTCAATTTGTTAGCGAAACACTCCGAGTACAATTTCGTCTTTGATTATTTTAGCATCTTTAAAATTTGAAATCAAAGAACAAACCGAAGCCTACATCAAACTGAGTAACGGTTACTTGTACACAACAGAAAACACCAATTCAGGCTCCAATGGCAGAGCAACACCTCCTCCACTGATCCAGGCTTTAAAATCCGAACAATCGAAAACAAGAGTCCAGGCTCCAATGGCAACAGAAAATTTTATTCCAGGCTAAAAAGGCAAAACAACAAAAAAACACCATTCCAGACTCCAATCCTCCAATATCAGAACAACCGAGAACAACAATCCTGGCTCCAATGGTAGAACAACTGAAGACATCAATCCAGGCTCCAATGGCAGAGTGGCAGCCATCAACAATTTCAAGTATTCGTAGTTCCGCGAAATAGATTTGTACTTGAACCGCAAACCAGTCAGCAGCATTGACATTTATCCTTACCCAACGTACCTGTAAAATCTCTGGACGTACAAGAAATAATCCAATGACATCTGGATGTTTCATTAGTGCCGATACTGACTCTTTGAACTAGTTCAATGACACATCTTTGATTGCAGATGAAATCAGAAAAAATGGCATACCTTTGAAATGATAGATCATATGCACTTAGATATGTAGTTGTATACAAGTTTTTCTTAAATGGAGTGGATGTACGCCTAAGACTGAATCGAAGTATCGAAGTAGTACCTTTTCCATTTGATGGATAATACTAACTAGTTCAAAACGATCATCTAAGAATCCACAGTAGAGGAAGTAGTAGACTCTAAGCAGAGCTACAACCAAGTATCCTCGACCAGTGGAAGTCCAGACTTTCACTTTTGCCTTTTACTCCAATCCAAGATCGAAGAGCATATTTAGCAAGGTTTGCTGCCAAAACCTTTACTGACAGACATCTTAACCTTATCGTTGATCCAAATTCTGTCCAGTTCAAAATCTTAAATCTTCCTAATATTTAAATCGCATGAGATGGAAAAACGTTGTCTACTAGTCCAGTTAAAATTAACTTTGCCTAGAACAATTTCTTTAGAACTTTCTTGCATCTGTTTGAAGCCACGGAACAATGATAAACCAACAATATCCACAACAATGTTTGAGATGATTATGCAGGAGGTTATGCCGTAATGGATTCTTATTCATGTGAGACCAAGGCATCTAAGAGGGATATTTATACCCTATAAAACCAGACCAACTTCGTGCGGAACTTCAGTTTGCACTACAATAATTATATAACAATGGGCAGACCAACTCCGTGCGGAACTTCAGTTTATACTACAGTAACTAAATAGCGATGGGCAGACCAACTCCGTGCGGAACTTCAGTTTGCACTACAGTAATTATATAACAATTGGTAGACCAACTCCGTGCGGAACTTCAGTTTGCACTACAGTAATGATATACAGATGGTCAGACCAACTCCGTGCGGAACTTCAGTTTGCACTACAATAATTATATAACAATGGGCAGACCAACTCAGTGTAGAACTTCAGTTTGCACTACAGTAATTATATAACAATTGGCAGACCAACTCAATGCGGAACCTCCGTTTGCACTAAAGTAATGATATAAAAATGGACAGAAGAGGAAGAACATTTACTCTTCTGTTCTGTTCGTCACATGGCTGAAAGAGTCACAATTCTTATCAGAACACATTGTTATGGCTGGCTCACCGATCATCATAGTCATGAGCAAAAAGGCAAGTTTAAAAGACACATTACTTCCACGACTTATTTGGACACAAAACGCATTCAGAGTACAGAACTACTCGGTGTTTATCTACTTGCCAACGTTTTCCAAGGATAAAATCAAGTCTGAACTATAACTCATCATTACCTGTGAAAAGAATGAATACATAAATGGCAACGTCATTTCCGTCTCATTCACAGTTCGTACACAACTTCTTGGAGTCCAGTATGTGCGCTAAAAATGAACTTTCTTATGGAACACTTTAGGCCATTAAAGACTATGTCATCAACAGAGACGAAATTTATCGCACAGGCACCCATTAGGTAGCCATCTATTGACTTAACGTTCAACGATCACATTGTGAAGTATTTTGATTTTTATCGATCGTCTCCTCTGGAAGACAACATCATTGTTTTTATGAGAAGAAATTATTATCAACTCAATTTAATAATGTGAGATGACAAAAGCATGAACTCTGTTTGGGGACTATAGCGTATATTTTCTTCCTAAACGAGATCATAGATTCACTTAAGAACTAGTTTTATTTAGCTTTTTTCGATTTTACTAGAAATGATAAGCAAAATAGAAAAGTAGTTGCGTGAGAATTGTAAATACCCATGTTTTTAGCACAAAAACGTAGTGTGAATAACATACTTCTAGACTATTGAAAGTCTCGTCTATCTCCTTAATCTAGTAAATTCCTTCATGTTGACTGTTTCGCATTTTGCATAACCCTCTTTCTTCGCTAGTTTTGTTGATATTTATCTTATCGGGGCTTTTTAAGATCTGTTGATTTATAAACAATGGCGTTGACTTGTTTATTATAAACAAAACTATCTTTTGGGATGCTTTTTCACATTTTCTCTGAGGATCTTCAAATTTGTCTTTGAGGAATGTTTTCCTTCACATCCGCTTGTCCGTTATTGAGATTTCCTTAGTAAGTGTGGTGAGAAGATTACCCCAAAATCGCGTTAAACTATTAACTTTGATGCACATATTTAGCAATTTGTAAAACATTACAATTTTCAGATTTACCCCAATGTTTTTTTTCAGTATTCACTAAATTCTGTATAATGTTATCATAATAAAATAATTTTGTAAATTTTAACTTTGAAGTTTTGAAACAATTAATGTTCAAATTTGTTAAATATTTTAGTACTTATAAATTCTTGGGAAATTGGTGTTTTAATCTCCATAAAACTGCATGTAAATGTTAGAAATTTTAGTATTATTTGTAGTTTCGTCCATATTTAAAATTTTTCCGACATCTTTTAGTATCCGCAAGTGTCTCCATGAGTCTATAAAATTCAGTGATACTTCAATCTCAGCCCTATGAATCATAACGGTCAGGATATTTTTTTTTCCTGTTTCAGCTAAATTCCAAATCAGTTTCGGATATTTAGTACTGCTTTAATCATGTCATATCCATTTCAGTGTAACTTTGAAATGGTTCCCTTGATTAAAGCCATTTATAAAACCATTACAAGAAATGCAAATTTATTGACACCTCATGTATAGGTAATGATTTTTTTTTAAATCTAAGTTATATCGTTTAAGACCACTATGCAGTAGACTACTGATTATCGCGTGTACAAAGCATACTATTTGTAGTTGGTTAGCGTATGACTTAGTATTGATCTTCACACAGAAGATGTTGGATTGTAAGTGTCGGGTGTTGGTTGCTACACACCACATTTCAGTTAAAGGGCACATAACTTCACAGTTAATAAAACAAATAGAGAGAGAGAGAGAGAGAGAGAGAGAGAGAGAGAGAGAGAGAGAGAGAGAGAGAGAGAGAGAGAGAGAGAGAGAGAGAGAGAGAGAGAGAGAGAGAGAGAGAGTACGACGGTACTTCAGTTAGAGAGTAGACAAAAGCACACCTAATTAAACTTACAGACAAACTCCTCATGTAACGAGTATGACGGCATTTCAGTTTTAGAGCAGACAGTCGCATATTGTTACTCTGTTTTAACCTTACAGTATAATGCTGATTTTAAGTTCGTCCCGTAAATGCTTCACCCTAATAAAAATTCTTCTCCTACGGGTCATCTATTACTACTTATATGTAATATCTCAGACTTAAATATTCAGTCAAACAAGATCTCAACAATAACAATTTTTCTCCATGATTGTTGACTCTATGTGTGTTTGAGTGTATGTTTGTGTGTTTTCTTTTAAGCGCAATACACACTGTATAGTGCCGATTAAAAAAATTCTGAAAACTTCTGAAAAAAAAACGATACAATATTGCGAACCAACTGTAGTAAATATTAAACGATCTAATTAAATGTGATCAAAGAACATGTAGCCATAAAAGAAAAAATTCTACTGTATATGAACATTGACAATTCAAATGAATTTTCACCCAAATTACTCTGGTACGAAAATTCTCCATAAAGGTAGTATTAGTTTTTAGTTGTATTGTTATAACAAGCTTCAATGTTCTTATGGTTCTTTTGTCACGTGTTGTTGGGACTGTTTAATATTGGCTTTAAACTAATCCTATTTCTGACTTAACCCATCCATAATTGATAACGAAAACTCACGGGAGAATAATTAAGGTAAAAAAGTGACACAAGTGAGAATGAAACAGCTGTAGCAGAGAAGCGTAATTAAAATGTTTACACATCTGTATGCTAAGCTGTCTCCCTCTCTCCTGCTAAACTAATGTCTGTAAATATTCTTTTCAGCTGAAAAAAGCGAGGATTGATGCTTTGTCCTGTATTGTCCAAAGGTGAAATATCTTCTCGTGAAGTTTTGAAACAAACTAGTATAATAATTATCGTTCATTATTCAAACTTGTTTTGCTTCATAATACAAGTGGCTATCTGGGATATGGGATACGGAAAAATCATTGATGAACTTCGTTCCTCGCCAAAAGGACGAATATTGTGTGCGTGTGTTATAGCTTGCATCACAGTCCGTGAATAATCCCGTATCTCACATCACTGCCTTTTCATCTTTGATATCATTAGTTGGTGTGGTATATAGTTTGTATTTCAGTCTGTGAATCATCCTTTATCTCACGTCATTGACTTTCCATCTTTGATATCATTAGTGGGTGTGGTATATAGCTTGTATTTCAGTCTGTGAATCATCCTTTATCTCACGTCATTGACTTTCCATCTTTGATATCATTAGTGGGTGTGGTATATAGCTTGTATTTCAGTCTGTGAATCATCCTTTATCTCACGTCATTGACTTTCCATCTTTGATATCATTTGTGGGTGTGGTATATAGCTTGCATTTCAGTCTGTGAATCATCCTTTATCTCACGTCATTGACTTTCCATCTTTGATATCATTAGTGGGTGTGGTATATAGCTTGTATTTCAGTCTGTGAATCATCCTTTATCTCACGTCATTGACTTTCCATCTTTGATATCATTTGTGGGTGTGGTATATAGCTTGCATTTCAGTCTGTGAATCATCCTTTATCTCACGTCATTGACTTTCCATCTTTGATATCATTTGTGGGTGTGGTATATAGCTTGCATTTCAGTCTGTGAATCATCCTTTATCTCACGTCATTGACTTTCCATCTTTGATATCATTTGTGGGTGTGGCATATAGCTTGCATTTCAGTCTGTGAATCATCCTTTATCTCACGTCATTCACTTTCCATCTGTGATATCATTATTTCATTCAGTCTTGATTCATCTCGTCTCCATCTTCATCACTGCCATTTCAGATAGTTAGTGTTAAGTTTTTTTCCTTCATATTTATAAGCAGGAAATGAAAACTATTAGTTTGTATATCTAGACTATTAGTTACTATATCTAGACTTAATTAGTATATCAAATTTGACTTCATTCAAACCTGTAAACAATTTCGTCACAATATTTCTTATTTTTGAGAAATTTAATTATAGTTTTACGTTAGTTTGGGGTGATTTTGTTACTGTTGTAGTTCATTTTAATCATCAGCCTGTTTGCTGGTGATACGAACAAAGCCAGTCGTATATTTCGAGAAACAAAATAGAAAGTTCTCTCTGAAAGGTATAATATAGAGTCACGTTGAAAAATCGTCACGTTATAATATATACAGTCACTTGGAAATAAGGGCCATGTGGCCCGTTGAAATTGCTTTCACGAATATATCTAATTTTACGGAAGTACGCTAAAATATAAGTGAAGAGTCAATATTTCACCCTGTGTTTGTGAAACGAAATTAAGGTCAAGTAACCAATTCATACAGAGTTAGCTATGACCTAGTTATTCCAAAACTTGTCCAGAAAATTTAAAACCAAACGGAGTCTTTGTAAGTTATTATTGCACTTAAAATAATTTGAATTATCAGTGTTTATTATCGGTTGTATTTTCTTCAGGCTTACAAAGTACTAAGAGTAATTGACTTAATGTATCAACAAATATGGCTTCGTGACATCAAGTCTTCAATCAGGAACCAATCCATATAGAATAGAATAAGTGATGTATGGACGAGCGTAGCCACGTGACGTCAATTCCAAATTAGGGCTGCTTGTAGAATCCCATCGGAATTTAGATTAGCTAGAAAATAGGATAAGTTTTATTATCAGGGTACATCAATTAGAAAAAGTTAAATTAATTAACAGGCTTAATTGCACGCTTCTCATCTTCTTTGTAACCTAAGATATCGTAAATTTGCTACTGAATTACAGTTACTTTAGTGGACTCATTACTTTTTTAGCGTGTCAAAGGAACACCTGTGTTTCTTATTTGGACCTCGTCGATAAATCACTATATTCTAACACAAATTGAATTTGATTATTTCATTTATTCTTCTTTTTCCGTAAAAGAGGGGCTTCGACGATGTCGCTAACGTTGATATTTCTTGCATGCATGCATTCCTTAGTTTTCATTTGTTGTTTTTTTTTTTGGTATTTTCTAAATAACATAAATTCTATGTAATTTGGCAAAGAAATAAACTCCTTTCAAATTATGCATTTATAAAAATAACTTAAACACCTATCATATTCAACGGGCATTTCCATCAATCAAATATATTTTAACAGACACTTTAAGTTTATTCAAAAGATAGCAAAAGAATTTATTAGACAAATTTTCGAAGCATAAATAAATTGAGAAAAAGACAATAAGCAATTAAACCTTTTTATGTAAGTGATTTGGATTATATTAGTCAAAGAAACCAACTTAGAACATAATTCAAATCTATTGTACACGTTTATCAGGAAAAATGAAAAGTCAAGCCGCACATTATCATATATTCTTAAACAAATAAAATAGTTACATTCCTCGTTTGACTATAAAAAGACAAACAAAAAAAGTAAAGAATGCAGCATGACAGGCACGCGCAACTTCCTCCAGGGCGAGGACCGGATAAGCGACACCACATCCTATAATCAAAATAAGAGGATAAAATAACGTCGCTGGCCGTAGATTGCATACGCCTGCATTATAATCAGGACATGTTCATTTTTTAGGAGTGCAAATTTAGATTATTCTAAATGAAGTACAAAAGTACATTTTAGAAAATGTAACCATTTTCTGTGAGAACGTATCAGATGTGTGGAACTATCAGATACATTGTAATGTGTACTCTAACTACACAGATACATTGTAATGTGTACTCTAACTACACAGATACAATGTAATGTGTACTCTAACTACACAGATACATTGTAATGTGTATTCTAACTACACAGATACATTGTAATGTGTACTCTAACTACACAGATACATTGTAATGTGTACTCTAACTACACAGATACATTGTAATGTGTACTCTAACTACACATATATTTACAAAAACGTGCAAAGACTTGTATCTTGTCACTATTTACAAAATTGCTTCAGTTTCTCCTTTCTTCATTTCATTTATGTTAACTGACTTTAAGAAGAAGGATATGTAAACTTTATCCGATGAACTAAGCTATACTCATTTTGTCAAGGTTACCAAGTTGAGATTTGACTTGTCAGACTCGATAGGCGAAAGTCTGGACATATATTTTGCAGAAGATCGAATTAATAAATAAAAAGTATAGCCCAACATTTGAAGAATTTATCCAACAGAACCTAGGAATGATTATGTTGCCATAAATAAATTTTGTTTTAAGAATTTAATATGTACCATATATTGTGGGAATCTAGCACAGTGTGATAAGCATAGGGTTGAAATACGAAACTATACGCTGTGGATATCTTGCACAGTGTGATAAGCATAGGGTTGCAATGCGAAACTATACGCTGTGGATATCTTGCACAGTGTGATAACAGGGTTGAAATGCGAAACTATACGCTACGGATATCTTGCACAGTGTGATAAGCATAGGGTTGAAATACGAAGCTATACGCTGCGGATATCTTGCACAGTGTGATAACATAGGGTAGAAATTCGAAACTATACGCTGTCAATATCTCGCACAGTGTGATAAGAATACTATAAGCTACGGATTTCTTGATCAGTATGATAATCGATGGGTTGAAATGCGAAACTATATGCTGCGTATATCTAGCTCAGTATGATAATCATAGGGTTGAAATGAAAATCACATGCTCAGAGTGAATGATTGGTTTTTTTTTTCGGTTTAAAAAAAACAAAACTGTATATCAAATTTATGAAATGAAATTAAAATGTCTACCAGTTCAGATTTTCTTCAAACTGTGCATAGAGAAAGGAATTTACGGGAACTTGAATATCAAAATGAGCTTGAAAGTAAGAAATGTGTTTGTCAAAAGAGGAACATGGTAAAAATAAAAGAATTTCGACTATTTTTGACACATTTTTTCTAGTTCACATGCTGGATTTAAACTAGTGCGGAAAAATTTTGCCTTGAAAATATTATAAAACCACAAGCAAGACATAATTTTAATTTAATTGTAAAAAATGAAAAGGCTCTCTCTCTCTCTCTCTCTCTCTCTCTCTCTCTATATATATATATATATATATATATATATATATATATATATATATATATATATATATATATATATATATATATATCTATCTATCTATCTATCTATCTATCTATCTATCTATATATATATATATATATATATATATATATATATATATATATATATATATATATATATATATATGTATATATATATATATATATATATATATATATTTCACTTGTGCAAAATACTTCCATGTTCATATCTTTCGAGTTATGTTAACTTTAATATAATTTTGCACGAGGTCTAGTTAGTATACATATAAACACACTGTTCAATTAACCATTGTTTCAGTTCATGTTACATATTTCTTTATGTCCCCGATTAATGTGTTCCCATTATTGATTGATATTTGTTTATCCAACTGTCAAGTCGTCTAAAATGAAATGAAAACAATCGTTGCTTACTTTACGTTTGACAAACTGTCTTCATGTGTTATCAACATGCCAACAGAACATCCAATCACAACAGTTTTAATTTTCAACAACTTTGAGCAGTTTCACACCAAGGAATGAATGCTTTAAGATTTACGTTAAAAAAATTCCTTCATTTTCTATGGGTGCCTATACTTAATAACTGCTTATGTTGAATTGGCGATATCTTTTGGATATCAACTTTTTCCTCTCCAAATTCCAAATTCTTCTCGGTTTTTGTCGAATACCTACAGATTGTCCTTGCAAAGTATGAAAATTCTTCAATACCTAATAACAATTTAAATGAAAGCAAATGTGTTTTTTTTACCCTCAAAAACGATATTTTCTTCCGTCCTCACACAGTTTGCTATCATGGTTAATGCTGTTCGATTCAGTATTACCATTATTAAAATTAATTTGTAAATCTGCCTCTTAATTAAACGTTGGAATATATCGTTTCTGAAATCTTTAACATATATTTCTTGAAAGTTTTTCTTCAGCAAAACTAGCTTTCACCGTACCGTTATCTAGTTCAAACATATCATGTCCCAATACATCAACATTGCTGCATCGAGTTACGCTCGTGAAATATTTCTGTTTTCAATATGAAATAACTATGTGCCTTTATTTAAGACATTTCATAATAGTCATCGCTCGCTCGTTATCGTTGTGGTCATTACTCAGAAAGTACAAATGATGTGCATAATTATTCTCTTTAATCCGGTTTAGTGATTTATCATCTTCATTTACTTTGCCACAAATACAAACACCAATATAATAACGTTCTTATCATACGATCCATTTACGTTATTGTGTTTATATATGTGTATCGTATGACACGTTCAGAATGGTTTCGTAGTTCTCAAGAACGTAACTTTCGATCAGTTGCTCTGACTTCATTGAACAGTGTGTTTTCATACTGCGCGCGCGCGTGTATATATATATATATATATATATATATATATATATATATATATATATATATATATATATATATATATATATATATATATATATATATATATATATATATATATATATATATATAGATGCATGCATGCATGCATGCATACATTCATACATACATACATACATACATACATACATACATACATACATACATACATACATACATACATACATACATACATACATACATACATACATACATACATACATACATACATACATACATACATACATACATACATACATACATACATACATACATACATACATACATAAGACTGACAACAGACTGGGAAAAATTAGTTCAAACTAGCCTGAAAGCTTTGCTGTAGTCACGAATGCAAACAAACATAATACTTAGAATACCAGAAGGCTTCTCTTAAGAATTAATTGCATATTGTGACGATTGAACATCATAATTTGCATTTTAAATTCATTATATGATTATGCAAATACGCATTTCCGAGATTTCTTAATAAAGTTTGAATAACTATGAAACAGAAGAGTCGTAATAACCTCGCAAATACCATAATAGCAACACTCACGAGCTGAATTTGCATGTGGAACGGCTTGTTTAGCGCTGCAACGAAATTAGCACTGTGTAGTCATTAGCTGTAATTACATGCACCCTGACTTGAGTGGCGAAACAGCATTTGCGTGTATTAATCATAGGTCTGCACCATTAATGATTCGAACCAGTTAATTTTAAAATTTGTTAACGGCTAATTATGAGCAACCCTTGACACTACTATGTAATTTACCGAAAGCAAATTAAAATAAAATGATGCTTTTATTTGCATCATTCGCAAACAAAGATGATTATGACAAGCAATGTACTGTACTGTCCGTACCTGTCCTATCATCAGTCAAAAAATGTTTTAAAAAACAAAGGCAAGAACAGTCCTTGACTCTGGCTTAAATGTTTGTTAAAGCATTCGGAAATAGAATACCCTCAGAGCTGAAAGCTAAACATCTAAGGTGCAATATGTCATCGGTGTTCCTAAATAGTATGTCAAAACATTTAAACACACAAGCAGGGGTGGGTCCAGTTAACTTTTGAAAACATTTATTGCTGTAACGTTTCTTAAACTAACATGTGCATAATGGAAACCATTCGAGTTGGCGAATATGCCTTTGTCTTTGATATATATTTTCCTTCATGTTCAAATTAAATAAAATACGACAAATTAATTTTTTTATTAAATCGTCCATAAATTATACAAGGAATGACATGATGTGTTTACGGCAACAAAACATTACAAAAGCAAAGTAATATAATATACTTTGACTTTTCTTATTTCGAACAATAAATTCCGTCGTTATAGTATCATCTGTGGATTGCTGATACCATGTTACAGTTGTGTTGTCTGGAAGGGTTTTAACCTTACCGATCTCGTCCATTTCATTTGCCTTGTGTTTCATCCTGGGTCCAAGAGATCTGCCAGTGTCCAATTATGTACTCTACACCGACCTAGCTTTGTCTGATCACGCAAACTGTGTGCATGTACAAATCTCTCTTGCTTTAATATGTAGATTCGTCACGTATAAAAATTGTACATGTAAAAGTCATGTTACTTTGATGTTGTATTCTGGTGGCTGCTATTGGCTATCATAGTTTTCCTTATAAACTGAGATAGTTTCGCCTCCATATCGTTTTATACCGAGTACTTTCTTTATACTTCAAAAGAACTCTTATTTTTCTTCAAATTTTCTTGTCATCATATAGTCTGCCTTAAACTGTTAGTTACTTGTTACGTCTCCATCACCCAATTGTTTTGTTACTTCGCCTTTTATTATCGCATATTATTATTATTATTATTATTATTATTATTATTATTATTATTATTATTATTATTATTATTATTATTATTATTATTATTATTATTATTATTATCGATTATATGTTCTTTGCAATTTATTGATACATATCCTCAATATATTTTCATATAAGTCAGAAAAATAAAGCAACGATTTTCGTACTCGGCCAATTCTATTTTAATATGGAGAGTGATAATAGGAATGGTTTCTATGAATTTCTTTTTTTGTTCGTGTAATGTCAGACAAAGTGGTATTTTCACATTGACGTCATAATTTAAAAAATATAACCGAATCACAACCAATTTTACTACACGCCCATTCAATCTTCATTTCTTGAATATTCCTGAACACTCTATTAACAAAATTCCATGCTCATATTTAAATTATTTCAAAATTTTTAATTAGTTTTATTTGGCTAATTGCACAGGTGGATATTGCTATTATCATTGTCCATTAATTAGTACAACTGGACAGAATTTGAAATGAAATGCGGACGGGCGGTATGAAGCGTACACGAGAATCATTGATTTATAGCACTGATTGCTGAGACCTTCTTTGTCCTACTCAGACCTCCGTATATGAACGGAGTGTGGGATGATTTCCACTCGTCTAAACACAGGTTGCCTAATGTGTGTGTGTGTGTGTGTGTGTGTATGAGAGAGAGAGAGAGAGAGAGAGAGAGAGAGAGAGAGAGAGAGAGAGAGAGAGAGAGAGAGAGAGAGAGAGAGAGAGAGATTGTACGCGAGTTCATTTGCGTTTCATTGTTTTGATTTTTGTTTGATTGTTGGAAGGAGGTGGTAACATCACCGTTAACCCTTTAACATATTACTGGTTACATCAAGCCGAGTCCGGTGGCCTAAGTGGTGAGTGCGTCAGCCTTTGATGCGGGAGGTCGCTTGTTCGAACCTCAGCTGCCAAAAATGGTACTAGCAGGTGCTCAGCATTATGAGGTTATTGTTAGGACTGGTCGGTCTGGTGTCAGATTAATGTGACTGGGTGGGACATGATGCTATGTCTGCGATATGCCCAAATGCTATACATCAATATAATTTGCCACAATGCAGACATCGTAGTGATATGAATGGAAAAGTGTTAAAGCTACGTTAACAATCCAACTCTCTCTCTCTCTCTCTCTCTCTCTCTCTCTCTCTCTCTCTCTCTCTCTCTCTCTCTCTCTCTCTCTCTCTCACACACACACACACACACACACACATCAAACCGAAAAAATGGGAGCTAACTACCTTTCTCAATGACAAGTCGAGGATTCCGCTTCGGGTTGTCCTCGGCGAGTGTCAAACCTGCCACCTATGGATTTTGAGTCTGACGGTATATCAACTGAGGTACTCTAGTTTCCCAGTGTACACGAACGCTTCTTCTTTAGCATATATTTTCGCCAAATATATTTATATATACGTTATATTCGGATATTGGTCGGAATAGCAAAAGTTCTTATTTTATTTTTTCAATATGTATATGTTGTCTAAGACACGAATTGTTGAATTTTTAAAAATAAAAAGAAATAAATTAAATAAAAAACAATGTATAATTCTCAAAAAGCTCACAATTTTATACACGTGAAAACCAGAAACAATGATTATGTACACGATATAGTATTTATAATGCTCATAGTTTTGTCAGAAAAATAAATGAATTCAATTTTCTCAGTTTCTAAACCCCATAAACTTTACACTTTCATGTATCTATGAATTTTTCTCCATATCTTGATGAGCACCAATTAGTTTGTACCATCCGTATTTTTCTTTTTGCATATAAACTTATTAGGCAATCAAATCAATTAGTCATTAACAATAACTGTGTAATAATAAATCATTATTAATAAATATGTAATAATTATTATGACGATAATAATGATTCAAGAATGCTTTATTATAAATACGGGGAAATCACAATTTCTATTAATTAAAAAAAACACTCGATAAGGATACAGTTTTAGGTTTTAATATAAAATACTCAAACTGAATAATTGTTGGAACATTAAGGATTTAAAAAAGGTTAATACAAACATTTATGTTATGTTCTTCATTTTTGAACTACTGTCAAAGCTGAAAGCTTTTTAAAAAGGTGCATTAACTTGAAAATAAACAGTTAATATCTTAAAATGGCTCCATATTTATTATTCCTCTTCTAGCCATACAAGCTAATTTTTTACGTAGAATATAGAGTGGAACCAGTCAAGACTGAGAAGTCTAAAAACCAAAAGTTTGTTTAACGTGCTACCAGTTTACTGAGGCTTAATATCATTAATATCCCCACTCCAACACACCAAAAAAAGAAGACAAAATTGACTGAATTGGTATAGCTTCATGATTATTAATTGTTGATGTAAGTTCATGACATACGACGTGTATTCATGCACCGAAATAAATACTGCAAACGTATTTGAATTTTCTAGCAATACTGTTGCCATATTTCTACACTATAATAATCAAGTTTTATATAGTAAGGCTACATTTTATTGTGTCTTATAGCAGATCTCATGTGACTTTAATTCTGTGACGTCTTTCGGAGCAAACAGGATTCGAATTACAGCGATAATTGGACTGAAATTACATTATGGAGAAGTAGAACCAACGCTATAAAATCTTTTGGGAGGATTTCCGTTTACTGAGGTTTCGGTCATGATAGGCTTCACTGTAACTAAAATTAAACACTATGTCAAAAAATGGATAGCGTAAAATCCTTGTATCATAGATGAGGTATGCAATAAATCCAACAGGAAGACTGGCTATTAGAAGATCACATTGACAATGGCATTTTCTCCTAAACACTTATGCCTTAAAAAAGGTGGACATTACAACGTTAGGTTTACCACCATACGAGATTGTATGCCAGACCACGACAGTTTCTGGAGCGTAAAGTGTTACCCTCGTCTGTCTGTCCTTCGTTTCGTCTAGAACAATCTTTTAATGTTCGCTTTTAGGCCATTTCAGGCGCTCTTATGAGGAATCAGTGATATGGTCCACATTTAATTTAAAATGGAAAGTAAACAACTGATCAAGATATATCGTCGTCATAGTGAATCAAATAAATGATCACAAACAGTCGTGCTTATAGCAGCAAATGGTTACTAAAAGCGGATACAGCAGGCAAGAACCATAAAGGACACGGAACCGTCTTGCCAGATAAAGTAAAGCTTAATCTGCCGATAAGGTGCGAGCTTCGTTTTGTGGCGGAATTGGCAGGCTTCAATGAAGGCGTGTACTGAATCCTAACGAGCGATTGCTGCAGCATTCGTATAATTATGTTACAATGGAGATAGTTTGTTCAAGATATTAGTTCTGGGAAAGGTTGTTTGGATCTTGTTAGCATGGAATGATGGGGGCCTAAGAAAAGGATAGGAAATTCAAAGAAATCATATCAATGGTTAATCTTTGGATAACCGTCAACATGTTCTTCATTTATTCACCTTCAATCAGACTATATATGTATGTATGTATGTATGTATGTATGTATGTATGTATGTATGTATGTATGTATGTATGTATGTATGTATGTATGTATGTATGTATGTATGTATGTATGTATGTATGTATGTATGTATGTATGTATGTATGTATGTGTGTGTGTGTGTGTGTATGTATGTATGTATGTATGTGTGTGTGCATGCGTGCCTGCGTGCGATAACACAAATCTTTTTCAACAGGTATGAAAACAAAGAACAAATTTATTTATAGTCTATGTTGCGATATTCAAGTAACAAAATAAAAATAACATTCACTTAATGAAAGCTTCAAATGTAGTGACAGAATGAATGACTAAGTTCAGGAGGCACAAAATAATCACAATTTGTCTTTTACTGACAATGTACTATATTAATTACTGTGTACTTTAGAATACACGGTAGAATTTGCTGACAATGTACTATATTAATTACTGTGTACTTTAGAATACACGGTAGAATTTACTGACAATGTAATATTTTAATTACTGTGTACTTTAGAATACACGGTAGAATTTGCTGACAATGTACTATTTTAATTACTGTATACTTTAGAATACACGGTAGAATTTACTGACAATGTACTATATTAATTACTGTGTACTTTA
Source organism: Potamilus streckersoni (assembly GCA_016746295.1). Taxonomy (NCBI): domain Eukaryota; kingdom Metazoa; phylum Mollusca; class Bivalvia; order Unionida; family Unionidae; genus Potamilus; species Potamilus streckersoni. The sequence continues at coordinate 1,086,693 of JAEAOA010001201.1, forward strand.
GAATACACGGTAGAATTTGCTGACAATGTACTATATTAATTACTGTGTACTTTAGAATACACGGTAGAATTTACTGACAATGTACTATATTAATTACTGTGTACTTTAGAATACACGGTAGAATTTGCTGACAATGTACTATATTAATTACTGTGTACTTTAGAATACACGGTAGAATTTACTGACAATGTACTATATTAATTACTCTGTTCATTGAAATACATATCAGAGTTTAATTATAATGCACTATTTTAATTACTGTGTTCATTGGAATACATATCAGAGTTTAATTATAATGCACTATTTTAATTACTGTGTTCATTGGAATACATATCAGAGTTTAATTATAATGCACTATTTTAATTACTGTGTTCATTGGAATACATATCAGAGTTTAATTATAATGCACTATTTTAATTACTGTGTTCATTGGAATGCATATCAGAGTTTAATTATAATGCACTATTTTAATTACTGTGTTCATTGGAATACATATCAGAGTTTAATTATAATGCACTATTTTAATTACTGTGTTCATTGGAATGCATATCAGAGTTTACGATAATGTACCATTTTAATTACTTTGTTTATTGGAATACTCAGCAAAAGTTATTAACAATGTGCTATTTTACGATGTGGATTACAATACACAGTAGAATGTGCAGTTTAAATACACATTGCGCATGTATATAAGTCTAATTGTTTAAACCTTTCGATTTGGTTGGAGAACCCGACGAATCAAGGCGAAGAAAAACAAAAACTTGGCTTCTTGTTTAGAACTTAAAGCCTTCCTATCTTTTATCCATGGTCTCCCCAGTGGAAAATGATATAATGTTTTCAATGTACCAATTGTTTTTCCATAGACCTTAATGCTAATCTTTGGGGAAATAAATATATTTTATATCCTAATTGTGAATGCATGAGAACAGTGTTATATTGTCAATTTGACAGTGACAGAACCAGGAACTACATTGCATTTAAAAAATATAACTCTGCTTGAATAAGAGTAATGATATGAGTCATCTAGTCACAACAGACACATTTTCAGTATTGGGCCCACATTTTCAACAAAAAAAAAATCATAAAAAATACAAACTATGATCTTGATAGGAATTATCATAATCTTACATGTTGCCAAGAGGCTTAACTATTTTAAGCATAACAGAAAGTACAACTCTTACATAATGCACGAATCAGGGCTAGTGTTGTTTATTTTTAAATGCAATGTTCCCTACACCTTAAGCTCCACCCACCTGGACTTGCGCAATTGGAACCGTTATACCTCATTACTGTGCCTTATATGCCAGAAGAGGTCTCTATTTGAATTCATTTCTACCATCTGCTGTTCGAGAATAAATGAGACTACAGTTGAAACCCGTCAAGACAGCTCTATGAACTACATCGACAAATGTATTGAATAATAATGATATACATGTTCCAAGATAGTATTTCTGAGGCACAAAGAAATTACAAGACACTATTAATAAGGCATAAGGAAACTCCAGGACACTATTTATAGGACACAAGGGAATTCCAAGACACTATTTATAGGACACAAGCAAACTCCAGAACACTATTTATATGACACAAAGAAATTCCAAGACACCATTAATAGGGCTCAAGAAAATTCCAAGACGCTGTTAATGGGGCACAAGGAAAAAAAAACGCTATATATGGGGCAGAGGGAAACATGGAGCACAAGAAAATTCCAGGACGTTATTAATGGAACTCCTAGGCGCTATTAATGGAACACAGAGAAACTCCAAGACACTATGGGGCACAAGAAAATTCCAAGACGTTAATAATGGGAAACTCCAAGACGCTATTATATGAGCATAAACTCCAGGACTCTATTAATCGGTCACTATGAAACTCCAATACTGTCAATGGAACTAAGGGAAAACTCAGAAACGTTATTAATTGGGCATAAGGATAATCCAAGACATTATTAATGAAACACAGGGAAACTCTAAGACACTATTAATGGAACATAGGGAAACTACAAGTCACTGTTAATGTGGCATAAGGAAACTCCAAGACACTATTAATAGGCACACGAAATTTCCAAAACTCTAATAATGGGACACAAGGAAAACTTCAAGACGCTATTGACATGACACAAGGAAACTCCAAAACACTACTAATGGGACGCAAATAAAATTTCAAGACGCTTTTAATGGAGCACAAGGAAAACCCAAGACACTGTTAAAAGAATACAAATAAATTCTGAAAAAATATTAATGAGACACAAGGAAACCCCAAGACACAATTAGTTGGATAAAAAGAAATAAAATACTATATTTGGATGACAAGGAAACTCCAGATCTTTCAGCCTCATCTTCAGATTTTGCCTGGCACATATTCCAAGAATTTAGAGCTGGGTAGCGCGAAACATTTTCTACAGAAGTAGACCGTGGTATTTCTGAACGTACCTCCTTGCGTACCACGGTATACCGGAATTATATTAGGGACCAAGAATCCAAAGTCCTGGGACGGGGTCCTGACTCTCTGATTATTTTCTTTTTGTCAATAATATTGTGCTCATATTCATTGTATAGTAAAACAATATCCATGCTATTATTTGGATGAAATAGTAATCATCTTGAGGTAAAAGAAAGGAAATATTTCAGCTCAACATGGAATCACAGTCTCCCCCTCCTAAAATTTAATGGCCAACACCTTCTTGTAGATGAATGTGCTATGTGCATATTTACTGTATAAATTGCAATCTAAAACCTCTAACTATAGTGGGATAATTAAGTTCACACTATAGCGGATGCTGCTAAAGACATCATGCTGACATGCGAGAATCTGTTGAAAAAATTCAATTGTTGATACGGAAGTCAACAATTTACTAGCAACATTATTTATATAACCGGAACAATACAGTAAACAAACGAGAAACTATTTAATGAACTTGAACTTGAGAATATTAGGTAATGTTCAGACATGAAACAAGTGCTCTCCTGAGAATCTTTAGATGATTCGAAGCCTTTCAAAGGAATTCATATACTTATCATATTCATATACGCTAGTAAATAACTTAAACATGACATGCACTTTTCTGGGTTTTTTAAACGGAAGTTTTTCGGAATGTTGGATTTGAATCGAATGTTTCACAAGAATCTATTAGGCCACGCGCGACGGCATATGTCAGCAATGTCAAACATATGAATAAATATATAGATTAAACGACACAGTGTTTTCTTTCGAGTAGGTAGGAATATCTTGAAACAGTCATATATATATATATATATATATATATATATATATATATATATATATATATATATATATATATATATATATATATATATATTCCTACACTGTATAGAGCGAGGGTTTTTTTTGGTCCTTCGTAACGGTCTAAAACACTTTTGTGGATTTGTGTTGATCGCATATCTTTGTTTAGTCACATATTCTTTTCATTTGGCATTTTATGAAATATACTGTACCATTACTATAGCCATAAACTAAGTAGCAGTAAGAAACAAAACCAACACATTTTCTAAAACATAACAAAGAATTTAATTATCAAAATTATAAATTAAAATGTCAGGAAACCTAGAGTACTGTGAAGTGAATCTAGAAGAATCCTGATAAAGTTCTATGAATGAAAAGTTCTGTATAAATTTCAAAATTTGAAATGGACTGGTTCGATAAGAATTGTGATGCTGTCAAGATGGTTTCGTCTAAAACTGCTTTGAATAATTAACGACAGTTCAAAAAAATAATTATAGTCCAAATTATGAGCACTTTCTATTTCTATTCAACAGATCAAACAATCGTTTCTCCTAAAACGTCCTAATTCGTCTAAAACTGCTTTGAATAATTAACGACAGTTCAAAAAATAATTATAGTCCAAATAATGAGCACTTTCTATTTCCATTGAACAGTTCAAACAAAATTTTTTTCCTTTCGAATACTAAGTACAACATGAAACACGTCAACATGAACACAAGAAATGATGATGACTCCAAAATCGGAATGAATTTGATATCTCAGCTCTTTTCTTTTGTTTAACTTCTAATGCGACTATATTTCGCAATATACCCCACGTGACGTATCTTACTACTCGTTTTGCCTCAAATTTGCCTATTCATGTGACCTAGCCAGACCAATGGGCAGTTAACAAATTCTTCTAAAATTATCTAAACTCCATCAGCCAATGAAAAATTAAGCCAAAGACGTCATTAAGTCTTATTAAGAGTACTACTAGTACTTGTCACTGCAAACGTCAGCATCAATTTATGGATCCTATATAATTTTATGCTCTTAACAGACGCCGGTCACGTTAGTAACATCTAACTAAAGATATTCTGTACAATTTACAACCATAGTTAAAAATAAAAAATTTAAACAAAATCATGTGCCGGAGGTTACAGAAATATATATATATATATATATATATATATATATATATATATATATATATATATATATATATATATATATATATATATATATATATATATATATATATATATATATATATAACAGCACAATCTCTGAAAAATTCACACGTGACGTACGTAAACATATTTAGGTCTAAATATGTACTTTGCATTTATGTCATTGCTGAGATTGTGATTTACTCTTTAGCTTTGAAGTTTTAAAAAATGTTGTATGGAGCGTATGAATTGATTTAAACTACAATCACAAGCGAGTGGAATTTTGATTACTTACGTACCTGAAAAGTTTTGGACTTGTAAGTAACCCTTTCTTCATACACCATACTTATACATACAATTTACTTCCAAGAAAATTTCAAGAAAAAATTTACGGAATAACAGTACTTAAATAAATTAAATTTTACACAGAAAGATCATTATTTTACAATATTTTCAAAAACATTTTTTTTTTTATATTTTCATAAAGATATTTATGTATTAAAATTAAAGGTGAAAATTTAAGCATATATTCTAACACAAAACGTAGATTCTGTCTCTTATTATGCTGTACTGGATATTAGAATCAATAGCATATTTTCACAAGAAAATTTTAAATAATGTTGTTTTGTTTTGTCTCTATATCTTCTACTTGAATTCCTAGTAGCAAAACTTTTAAAGAAAATAAAAATACAATTCCCAACGTGTGTCCCAATAATTAAAAATTCTCCACAATATTATTTTAAGACGACAAAATTCTACTAACTTTTTGCGGCATATTCAAGTAAATTGCTTCTCTCTGTGATTGTTCTAACTTTATGTTAAAATGTTTGTCAGTTTCATTTTTAGATTTAATAACCGATGAACAGTGAAAAAGTACCATGGTTCGTACCACCGGATAAAATATCGCGGTAAACCGGTATACCGGTATGACCTCGAACCTCTTTTAAAAACGTAATTAATTCACACTTGTGTACTTGTGATCTTATAGAAAATACGCATCAAGTTAATTTCTCTTAATAGCACTGCCGTGAACAACATCTCGAAATGTTTCTAACCTTATGACCCATATGTAAAACCCAGAATCTATGTCCTCAAATTTATTTGGAAAATAAGCCTCATACACTAACCACGAGCCCTCAACATTTTCCGACAATACCAGTACATCAACTCAAAAAATATTTAACAAATATAGACAACTAGGCAGCCAACTCTCAAGAGTTTCAAATGAAACACTTGGCCACCAACCTAAAAGTTTAGAAAGTAAATAAATTTATACCACAAAAGATATTATGCCAATGGACATCGAAGCTTCATCTTCAGACAAGCAAGAAGCTCGTGGTGTTCGTGTTATCTCGTCCATCCATCAAGTAAATTTCGACTAGACAAAGCCAGTACTTACAATACTCAAATACTAAAACACTAAAACACTTAATCTATAGGTATTCCAATATATAAATTCCTGTTCACGAGCTAGAAAATCATAGTTTAACTTTAAGAGAATTCACGAGCTACAAGACAAATAAATCGAATTACAGTTATTGTTCTTGTTCGTCCTTCGAGTTGAAGATGGCCAGACATAACAGCAGTAACTGGTTTGGTTTCTGTAGTGATTGGCTAATCTGAGCATCGAAACTGTCTATGACACACTTGATATGAGATGCCGCTCGTCTTTGCTTGATCTATAGAGAACGTACTCCAGTTTGCTCGAACTTCTATGCTGCCTCTGAAATTCTTCTCAGGTCATAGCATGTCACTCCAGTATGGATGAAACTGTACCAGGCAGAATGATCATCTACGAGATTTATTCAAGACTAAAGATCAATGTTAAAGTATTTCAAGGAAGAAATTTTTGAAGAGTTTTTTCTAACCTTTGCTCCTTTTGCTCGCTGTAGATAATATCTGACATCTTGGTGACATATTATGTTCAGCTCATCAGTGATTTCATCAACATAATATCGATGATTAAAATGCCTGCCCGTGTGAGAAACAAATACTCAGGTTCGCAAGAATACAGCGGGGTTACCAGTACAATGGTTTTGTAAACCTTAAATTTGATTTGAAGACTGATGCATCTGCGCTCCCACAAACTTGAGCGAAGTCTGCCAGTGGCCACACTTGCTTTAGCAATTCTGGTGTTGATTTCATCATCGATGTGGACTGCTCATGACAGCGTGCTGACGAGAACTTGCACACTGCAAGGAGGGTTTGACCATTTGCTGTGATGGTAGTTTCTTCGTAAGGTTTTCCTAGTGCAGGTCTGTGCATCACTCGTCTTCTTGATACTGCCTGTGAGATCGAAATTGTCACTAAGTATAATCCCTAATTGTTGAAATTATCCATACCCTATTAAATGTCATACCCAGGGAACAGTCGTCAGCAAATAGGAGATCACGAGCATTCACTTACTAACTTCCTGTAGATTAAAGAGATTGGCATCAGTAAGATAGCTGATGTCGATCCCGTAATCACAGTCACAAGAGGAAGGCATCAGTAAGATATATGATGTCGATCCCAGAATCACAGTCACAAGAGGAAGGCATCAGTAAGATATCTGATGTCGATCCCAGAATCACAGTCACGAGAGGAAGGCATCATGGCGATGAACATTATGCTGAAGAGAATTGGGACTAACACACATCCTTGCTTGACTCCACTGGTAGTGATTTAGAATGTTTCAGATGACACGCCATCATCCATGACACAAACGAGCATTCCATGATGGAAATGCCGAAACATCACAATAAATTTCACTGGGGGAAAATTGGCCGTAATCTCCCAGTGTATGAGTACGTCAAAGGCTTTTGTCACGTCGACGAATATCGCGCACAGTTGGAGTTCTATTCCTTGAAGAATATAGCATACAGTTGGAATTATATTCCTCGCACTTCTCCTGAAGTTGACGAAATGCAAACTCCCTGCATTTGATCCTTTCTCATTACATTAAAGCAAACAGATTTTTTTTCACGGGATTCCTTAATCTATGTAATACATAAGGAGTTTCAGCGGAATTCTGACGGTGATGTTACCGGCTGCTGACAGCAAAGAGATGCCACAATGTTGCTTTTCTTTTTGTGCAAGTAAACGATGTATACATTCTTTTACTTCCAGTTTATTGAGTCCACATTGACTGGTCAGTTTCTGTGCCATGTGCGAGCAATACGTTGATGATGGACGCATCCTTATACTCCTAGGGAATGGTTAATTGACTCCAAGTCTTCATGTAAGTTGTACTTGATCTCATCTAGATGGGTCATGGTTGGTACTTAGGCGCTGGTGATAGCTGCATGTCTATCTCCAGACAGTGAGATCGCTTTTGCATTATTGGTTAGTTACACCCAATGGTAGATTTGTGAGCTTGCTAACTAGCTCTGAGTTTAATAGAAACAACATTAACTTCACATTGCTCTTCTTTATTTCATTCACTCCAGTAGTTAAAGCATGCTCTCATAGATGTCTGAGTCCTTCTTCATCAACTTGGCTAGTTTAACTCAAATCTGCTATTTGTATGTTGAATCATCTTCTAATTAGAACGGTTCTTCTTCTTCTTCTTCTTCTTCTTCTTCTTCTTCTTCTTCTTCTTCTTCTTCTTCTTCTTCTTCTTCTTCTTCTTCTTCTTCTTCTTCTTGTCTCTGTCTGTCAGTCTGTCTGTCTGTCAGTCAGTCTGTCTGTCTGTCTCTCTGTCTCTGTCTCTGTCTCTCTCTGTCTCTGTCTCTGTCTCTCTCTCTCTCTCTCTCTCTCTCTCTCTCTCTCTCTCTCTCTCTCTCTCTCTCTCTCTCTCTCTCTCTCTCTCTCTCTCTCTCTCTCTTTTCCAGGCACAGATATGCCCTCTGCCCTCTTCCTCATTCAGCAGAGACGATGACTGTGATTTTTAAAAAGAGTGCTGATAAATAAGCAAGGGAGCTGCCGAGATCCATTGCTGCTTTGTTCCATAGAAAAGTAAACATGTTCACTAAGCCGCCTGAATGCCGGCCTGAAGCTACATCTTCTATCGTATCAACACCTGCTGATACGCGCTTTTCCATCGCCAAAGGACTTGAATGTATCAGGTGTGGGGTGAACAATAATTTTATTACTTGCACTTGAGTTGGATTTAGGTCAAGACACATTGCTCAGAGTCACATTCACTCTGTCTTCCAGGCATGTCTTTATCCAGTGACGGGACAATGTTGATGCATCTTGAAATGAATCTGGATGCAGCGGATAACCATCAATTCCTGCTGCATCTGGGATGATGCCATCAGCTGCCCATACATCTTTTGCCATCTGCCTTCACAGCCTGGGATAAGCACGGACTCTCTATCCACCGGAAAGGGCTTTCTTCTCTGGATCAACATTCATAGGTAATATTATCTACTCTTACTTTTGATAGCAGGCATCCATTCCCAGAGACAGCCATTTATAACACAATTGTTCGGTTGGTTACCCTTGGGACATGACAGAGCGGAGCGAGAGGGTGTGCTATATAACATTCGCTTTACAAATAAAGGTTAAACCTCAAAGATACGTGGTTAAGACAAACGTTTAAAGCAGTGTTGATTGTAGATAGAATTACTAAAAAGGTGTAAAAGCATGAAGTGACAATAAATTTTGAACCTGTGGTTATCTTCAATAAATATTTGAGCATTATATATATATATATATATATATATATATATATATATATATATATATATATATATATATATATATATATATATATATATATATATATATATAAAGAATACAAATCATATGGCGAATAACAACCCTCTCAAGCGTACTGGATCCACCAAGGGATCAAGTTTGTCAGGGATTAATTAAAATAGATGCAATAAACTGACGACGAACAGTACGAAACTAGTAACTAACTAGCCTAAGCGCTTTCGACTCTTAATGAGTCTTTTTCAAAGGCAAATACAAAACATAGTTACGACAAACAAATAAACACAAAAACGTTGCGTTTGTAAACCTCTACATTTCTATCTTCACATGTGCTAAAACTATAAATACAACCAGCTTGTATGGACTAGTTTTAGCACATGTGAAGATAGAAATGTAGAGGTTTACAAACGCAACGTTTTTGTGTTTATTTGTTTGTCGTAACTATGTTTTGTATTTGCCTTTGAAAAAGACTCATTAAGAGTCGAAAGCGCTTAGGCTAGTTAGTTACTAGTTTCGTACTGTTCGTCGTCAGTTTATTGCATCTATATATATATATATATATATATATATATATATATATATATATATATATATATATATATATATATATATATATATATATATATATTCTGGAAATTAATAATTTAATAATTCATTTTAATTGCTGGTGTTTACAATTAATATTTATGCACCTATGTTTGTCTTTTGGACAGAGTAGATCTATCAAACATACACGTCGAAATTCTCATGCTCTCTTTAGTTATTGTAGCAGATATTTTGCTTTGATGCTTCTGTACACTAAATGTAGATCAAATTGCTGTTTTTCAAAGCACTATCAGATACAAATAAAAACATTAAAATAACTGAATTATTTCATTGGTAAAATGCAATATGAAATCCGAATACATTCCTTACAGTTTGCACGACATTCGGTGATGTGAGTATTGCGTAAAATGATTCAGAAACAAAAAGGACATGAACCACTTTACTAATGAATTAAATCATTCCAGGAAAACGGTCTTGTTATATTTTTATTTCATTAAATGTGGGATTCTTGTACGCCAGATTCACAATCATTTCACGCTCTTCAGACAAGAATATTGACTAGTGAAATTAATCAATAAATAATCCGTTCTTTTCTTCTTTCTTTGCTTTTTTATGTTATCATCCATTAACAAGAGATTTGATCAATTTTAAAACTCATTTTGTTTCATTCATTAGCTATAAAATAAAATAAAAATCTACTCAGGCTTGACTGTCATCATTGTTTTCGACATTTTGTCATATTTTTCAGTTTGACTTTTTATCTCGTTTGAAAACATCTTAAATGCATCCTCAGCTGCTGTTTTATTGTTATAGTAAGCATTTTTGTTCTCCAACATTTTCTTATTTCAAGCTGTTTTATTTTGTCATCTATTATTGCCAGAAAGCGGTTTCGCAGTTACTTGAATTCATCAAAACTATTTGCAGGCTTCTTTTTGACATGACTCCATTTGGGTGAAGATGGCACGGTCACCATTTAGGTGCCTAAATATTGTTACAATCCAGGCGTCTTTAGCTTGACCGAGCGATGTCAAAACCCTAGCTCGAATCCCGCTAGAAGTCATAAGTTTATCCCATATTTCCAAAGATTTATATACAACTTTAGTTGTAAGTTGGAAAGCTCGACGTGTCAATTCTATACATAAATTTTACAATAATCAATACAAGACCACATTATTTACAACTTGCAAATTAGCCATCAACCGCACATCCCAACAGTTTCTCTACATTAACTTTCCTGGGGGCCCCGAGTGGCCTAATGGTCTTAAACGCTGACCGTTACGGATCATTCCCATCTCACCTCTGTCTGTATGAATTCGAGTCCAGACTCGGCTAACGTGGGTAAGTGAGAAAGCCTGCCAGTAGCTTCTCGTGGGTCGGTTGTTCTTCTCGGGGTTTTCCAGGGTTCTTCCTCCACCGTTAATACTGGTCGCCTTGTATAGCCTATTTTGTGCTGAAAATGGCGTTAAACCCAACAACAACAACAACTACAACTTTAATTTTCCGTTCCGCTAGTAATTCACACCGTAGAAACTACAACTATCCCTAACACGGGGACTATTTTAACTGCCCACCTGAGGCCAGTCGATCTACCGTTTCAAGGCACATCACATTTGCCACTATGGCAACATAAACGGTATCTTCAGAGTCCTTTCTAATTTATCCCATTGTGTAATTTACCGGTTTCCTACCATAGATACTGTCGCTGCAGTCACAACACCGATGTAAACCATTAGTTTTCCTAAAATGCTATATCACGACAGGGACAGTCATGCAGATTGGGTCTGAGTTCGCTACTCATTGGCTATGGCATCTCAGAAACTAACACTTTCTCTCCGTGACGTTTGCTCCTAATAATTGACTAATTATTTCGTACTAAGGAATATTTCCCATTGCACCGAATTCCAATAATCAAACATGTAATCACACAAACCTACAAATTGCTTAAACTAAATGCGCATCTCCTTATTTTTATCACAATATCACCAAGATTTACAGCCTCTTTTATCAACTAAAAGAAACAATAAGCGACATTTAATGACTTTTAGATATATTTAAGCGATTCAGTTCCCACTAAATATTATTTGTGAAGTTTCTTTAAGTTCTAAATCGACAGACTTGTGTAATCTACCATTTATATGTGAACAATGGTTTTATCACTAGATGGTATAGTGTAAGGGGGAAATGATCTTGCATTAACCGTGATATGGATTATGTCAAGAAATACATTAACCAAATGATAATAACTGCTATTTAGTACTGATTTTAACAGAGGTCTTGTCGAAAATAAGCCTAACATACAAATACTTAAATTTGTGAAGAAGCAAACTTATTTCATGAACTTTATCCGTAAAAGAAGAAATATTTTTTAAAGTGAGACAACGAATATTTAGAATCAAAATACCAAATCGATGCCTTGTATGACTAATTGTTAAAGAGGATCGGATATAATAGTGGAGTGGGGCAGTGTGAGGCTTTAATAAATCTGGATTTCACTGTAAAACGGGTCAGCATAGTACACATCCTCCATGGCAGTGATTAATGCAATCAAACATAAAAAGGACAAATGGAAGAAAGAATAAAAGAGACACACTTTCATTGATTATGTTCCTCAAATGAGCTGACGTAGAGGAAATGACCCCCAACACCCCAAACACCAAACCAAAACAAATATCAAAACAACAACACCTCCACCACTCCCCTTGTCCTAAAGTATGAGCTAAAGTACATCAATATTTTACCCTTTCAGATATTTCCGATGGTCTTCAATTAGTCTGGCTTACATCTGAAAGGTGAAAAGACATGCATGACCCATACATGCCATCTAATTGGTACCAATATTAACTTGCTAGTTCCCTGTATTCACCTCGTACTTCTTTGACTTTTGTTTTCTTTTATTTTGTAAGCAATTATTCCGATAAAATATTTGTGAATAAGTTTGTATTAGCATCTCATTTTTGTTTTGGCTTTTAATTTTATTTAATTTACATGCGTATAAGTGTCTGTGACTGGTTTTTCTACTTTAAGGCATCGGTTGAATATTATACAAATAAACTTAACGCAAAACTCTCTCTAAGATTTTGTTCTTTCATAGAATAAGAACTCAAATGCTCGACAAAATATAAATTTATCTGGATGAAAGGTAGAGATATGCAACGCTAGGGTTATGATAAATTAGTGTCTGCATTTTGGATTTTTAAAGTAGCTTTACAAAATTTTCAGTCATATCGCTACGATGTCTGCATTGTGGCAGTTTATAGTGATGCCTATTACTGAGGCAACATGCCGCAGGCATTTAACATGATGTCTCACGCTTCTTTGTAAATATTTTTATCACATTCGTCTGTCCGTACGTCCATCATTGCACATTCTTGGAGGAAAGATCACGAAAACTGCTAGAAAACTTCTTCCATAATGTAAACGAGGGCAACCCGTATTTTCGGTTTTTGCTTCTACCACCCCCTCATTTGGCTTCCCGTGGAGACGTCAAACGTTCAAATACACAGAAAAATTACCGGCACAATATTTATGAATTAAATCTGGCATATACAGTTTGATTTCATTTAGTCATTAAATCATGTACATTGGCTCCGATGTCTATGTTTGCCCCGAAATTCAGCCCCCCCCCCGACTTAGCCGCACAGTCAAAACTTCATAACTATTGAGATATTCACCATACCGCTGTATGTATGTATGTATGTATGTATGTATGTATGTATGTATGTATGTATGT
>JAEAOA010001201.1:1102500-1280000 GCA_016746295.1 Potamilus streckersoni
CACAAATGGTTCGCATGTCTTCATAATGAACTCCGACTGGGGTAAGCTAGCCCCAACATGTGTATCCGTTTCAATTCATAGCCGTCACCTTTACATCTTAGAATCAGCATTTGGAACATCTTTATTATGTTGCCGATTTTAACCCTATAGTAATCAGAAATAACGTGCACATTATTCTTACAATAAGTGCACATGGGAAGAAATAAGAATTTCTGATTTGTCTTATCAGAAATAGGATTCTTCACAATTATACCAGTTTGAGATTTGTAAGTACTCACGCAAGACTAAAATTGTTTCTTACAAAAACCATTTAAGAGAATGATTTATTTAAAATGGAACTTTGCGAAACAAAGAATGATCATTAATTTATTTATGTATTTGCATCAGCTATTCTGCCAAATACAGACCTTAACTTCATCATCCATCCTTCGCTTTCACAATCTTCCATGTTCAACCAACCTAAAGACATCGTTTACATTTGCAGCAATACCTGATCATGCTTTATGTACTCTAATTCTAATTCCAATGCCGTCTATAACTTGGAAGACATGAACTAGAAAGTGCTAAAAGTAACGTTTTACTTGCTTGAGTTAAAAAGTGTGACCAAAAAGGAATGAACGAGATCGAAAGCATTCTCGATCGAAGAACCCGTAAAGTGGAAAACGATGTGTCAAAGAAGTCAAAGTATGCTGTACCGGATTAACATAATGCCCTTCATCACAGCCTCAACCACTATTGCAGTGACCATTCCTTCATACAGATCTTCTGTGCAAGATCTACAAAAGCAGACTTTACGGACGTGGTGTGTAGAACCTGTGTCTAAAACGCAAATTGTCTTTTTCTGCCAAATCTTTGTGGTGTATTGCGTCATCGTTGTTGCGATTGCCAATTTGAGTTTGCAACAAGGAGACAAACAAGTGTGGACCATTTAATGAGCAGTTGCATCGGTTACCTTCTTCCCAATCCTTCCATGAAATATTCCTTTAACGGTCACAACTGGAGCCTTGTGGCCAACGTCAGTCACACTCCCAATATTAGTCACTACCCAAACAACAATATCAATCCTTTTGGACACTCTTGGAACCTCCAGTGACCCCCTCCCCGACAGTAGAACTCTTGAATCATGAACAATCAATTTTACTTAACGTTACCCAGTGACATGGATGTGTTTCCCCCACAATACTTTGTGCTGTTTCACGGCCAAATTATCTCAGACCATTAAACTGGATAACAAAGCCCATTGAAAATTGACTTTGGTGGAAATGATTCACCCCATACAAATCAAAAACATCATTGAAAATTAAAACACTTTTACGGTTAAAGTTCTGAATGAGTAAGTGCAACAATACTTGAACGAAAGCGAAACTGTAGATGCCTCTGTGAAACGACAAATTTCCCCTTAATATGTTGAAAATTCTCGTAGGCTATTATTTTAGTATTCAACATCTAGTGGTACTGCCAGGTTCAATGCTAAATTTGGCAAAACCTTGGACAAAACCAAACGAAGTGTCACAATCGTGTTACACAAAATAACTCGTCGCCTACTAATGAAATTTTCGATGCCCAAACCGTTCTGAATTGTTTGACATTTTGGGTGGAGATCTCAAGATGATCAAGTGTAACAGAATCCCACTCATTGTTAACAACTTTAATTTTGCGAAGTTTTTTTATATTCCTGGAAGAACGGAAACAAAGACTCAATTTGATCTTTGTGTACTCTGATGTGGTGGAATGCAATGTGATGGGACACACCTCCGTACTGTTATCAAGAATCATTCATTTCAAAGTAGATTTTGACACGACCAATGACCAGGAAGGTGGAAACACCTGACATGTTCAGCTCGAATTTGTACATCGTCACTATTTGTCCATCAATAAGTCGTATTTTGATACAGTTATCATTTTTGTAAAAGAAGATCTGGGATAAAATATTATATTCACCAGAGAAAAAGTTACGGCAAAACTCCATTTCGAAAAACATTATTTACGAAAATGTAAGTCATGTATCCTGTGTACCGAGGAGTCTCTCGATAACGAGGACATGGTTTAAAAGATATGTTTAAATCTGAGTTTTGTTCGGTGGTCCTCTTTTTGAAACCGATGGTGACAGGAGGATTTCACGCCTTGAAAGATGACACGTTGTCACACTTTGTCACAAGGCAAAGAATTTCTCCAAAATGTTTTGAAACCGATGGTGACAGGAGGATTTCACGCCTTGAAAGATGACACTTTGTCACACTTTGTCACAAGGCAAAGAATTTCTCCAAAATGTCATCATCAACAAAATAACCACAAAGAAGCTTTCTTGAGAGCAGGCAAAAATGTCTTGCTTCAAACTGATAAGGACATTTTGGGCCGACGAGAAACTCTCATAAATGCCTCGGACGCTATCGAGTTAGGCATTTCTGCTTCCCTGAAACCACAACAAGGGCAAGGCAGAAGGAGACGACGACAGCCATCCAGAGGATTTTCATACTCCCAGAGCTAGAAAAAAAAAACCCGAGAAAAAGAAAACAAAAACGTCCGAGATTTAAATGGTTCTGATTATTTCCTGTGGGAAAGCCTGCAGCAAGACATGGACACAATCTTAGATTATAATAAGATTGCACTTTTCGGTGCTACCCCCCAACAATATAGAAAAGATATACTAGTCACATTTGATTCCATCAGTGACCTTCCAGAATGGTGGAAATCCAACAAATTTGTTACCGTCCACAAACGCGTAAATTCCTTTTGATTCCAAAAACAGAACAAAATGAAGTTCGACAAATCCAGGAATCCTGAACTATTTCATTAGCTTTCTCCAACGTTGTCTTGATACTGAGTTAAGACGCTTGTTCGACTAGGGCTTGTTGTTAAAACATCCTGAAATTCTTTGCACACATTTCTAATATCCTCTGGATGCTCCTTCGAGAAGTTGATCCCAGCTTAACACCAGCATCACCTTCACCTGCTCTTAGAAGAAAATCAATATTTACACCATCTGTCTCGGCTCATTGTTTTATCAGCAGCACAACACTCTTGTATTCACGCAGTAAGCTTACATGATAGGTTACCGTACTGAGCCTACCGGGTACAGATACCTGGTAGATAACATCGTTTACCTTTCGGACAACACGAAAAGGTCCCCTGCCATTGTGCCTTCATCTTGGACGAACTTGATGGCAAGAGAATAAGGACTTCATCCCCTAGACTAAATTCTCATTCTTGTTTTCATGTGATGATCATACAGTGTCTTGATTTTCATTTGGCGTTCTAACAGATTATATTTGACAAGAGTCCTGATGTCAGCAAATTTCTCACGCATTAGCATGCTCCACAGATGACTTTCTGACATCCTCCTCTCCTGTAAACAAGCCTTATAAAATCTGTATTTGACACCTAAACGGCCAACCATACAACATCTCTAACGGTGCAAATCCAGTTTCCTGATGTGGGACTTCGTGACATGCAAACAAAAAATATGGCAACATCTTATCCCATTCATTTTTGTTGTCTGTACAAAACTTCTGCAACGTTGACTTTAACGTCCAGCTAAAACGTTCTACTTTCCCTTCGCTAGTGGGTTATAAGGCGTTGTTGTAACTCCACGGATACCCAAAAGCTCATACAACTGTTTCAATAAGTTGCTAATGAAGTTGGTTCTTTTGTTTGTTATTATGACCCTTTGAAAGCCAACACGGCTAAACAACTCAATCACTGCTATAGCTCGTTGCCTCCATATACTTTAGAGGAAAAGCTTCGGGATATCTCGTTGCATCATCAACCACCGTCAGGATATATTTGTGTCCAGAGTTCGTTCTAGATAAAGGTCCTACAATATCCATTGCAATTTTTGAGAAGGGTTCTGTTATCACCTGTGGGCAAACCATTGGTGCTTTCCAAACTGCAGCCCGTTTTACTGTCATCTGACTTTCACGGCACCATGTACAATATCGTTTTTTACATCTAAAAACATTCCAGGCCAAAAGAACGATGGGAGAATCCTCTCTTTTGTTTCTCCAAACCCAAGTGATCTGCAAGGGGTTGATCATATGCTGATACAACAATTTTCTCCCCTCTAGGCGAACCGTCGCCAGATTGCCATTTCCTCAGAAAAATATCCTTCTCCCAGAAGAATGCAGTTGGCTCGTCCTCATTGGAATCCGTACCACTGCCACAAAACTGTTACATTCGGGTTGAAAGGACAACCAAACACCAAGCAAGGGTCCTGGAACTTTATTTAAAATAAAACTAAAATCTTCACAAAATCCAAACCAGTGTTGCTTACAGTACCAAGCTCTGTTTACATATTTGCCTACTCTCCCACTCTGTTCTTGTTTTAGTAAGTGTTAGAGATAAGGGAGTTTTAATTAATTAGCAAAACATTATACAAGATCCAGGCTCAGTTACCCATGGGAAGATAAACAACAGAACCGAACCTGTTGACAGTCTTTGGTCCTGTTGACCGTCTTTGGTCCTGTTGACAGTTTTTGGTCCTGTTGACAGTCTTTGGTCCAGTTGACAGTCTTTGGTCCTGTTAACCGTCTTTGGTCCTGTTGACAGTCTTTGGTCCTGTTGACCGTCTTTGGTCCTGTTGGCAGTCTTTGGTCCTGTTGACCGTCTTTGGTCCTGTTGACAGTCTTTGGTCCTGTTGACAGTCTTTTGTCCTTTTGACAGTCTCTAGTATCAAATATCCATAATAAGAGCTAGAATCTGATACAGGCACTGAGACTGAAATCATATTGATAACATACCGTCTCTCTCTCTCTCTCTCTCTCTCTCTCTCTCTCTCTCTCTCTCTCTCTCTCTCTCTCTCTCTCTCTCTCTCACACACACACACACACACACATACACACACACAGAGAGACACAACCACACACACACTGAATAGGAAATATTAGATACTGTTTTATGTCTTAACCAATAAATAATCGTTCGTACAAACTGTTACCACTTCGTGGTCTATAACTAAATAGCAAAATAAAGAAGATGAAAAATAATAAGACCAACAAGTTTTGTTAAATCAATAAATAATTTAATTCTTTAAAATACAAAGTGAGAATTTGAAAGGAAATTACAGCATTGTGAATGAAATCTCAAATAATCCTAAAAGTTTTATCACATGTTCCAAAGTATTGTATTCCAAACGAATTTCAATCTTGAACATACTGGTGTAACAATAATCTTTAATGAGCTGATGTGCCAACATTTTTTATGTATCACAATTTAATAACCGAAAACATCCTTGAATTAATTTACAATAATCATAGAATAGTGTTCTAGTCCAAATATTGATGGGCACTTTGTAATTTCGATGAATAATGTTTAGATATATAATTACTTTCAAAATATAACTTTACAAAACTATGATGATTTGTTCTCCAAAGACTGACATGAAGATAGGAATGATTTATTTCCCAAAGACTGATATGAAGATAGGAATAAATAATTACGTTGACCACAAAAAAACAAACACAAATAAGACCTAACTTTGTTTACGAGTTAGTGAATTTTCCAAGAATATTCGGTTGCGTCATGAGTCACATAACGGTCTGTGCATAATTATAAGTTTTGGGAAAAAAGTCTTCATTCTAGTTTTAATATCTGCCTGTGAAATCATTTTAAGTTACATTAAGATTAATATGACGGGAATAATTTATTAAAATTATTCTTTGAAATTACAAAGTGCTCATTGATTTTTTTTTTTTTTTAAATTTTAGACTACATCACTACTTTGGGATTATTGAGAACTCATTTAAAGACATTCCAGAGTGTATGATTGTGGCTTAACAGGACATTTACGTCTGTTGAAACATAAGGGCATTCAAGACTCTTGCTAAATTGGGACATTCAAGACTATTTAAATTCATTATGGAAGATTCTATACTTTTGGACTTGTGATAGGACATTTAGGATTATTTGGAAATTAATTTACAATACGACTGTGTTTTAAGATTTCACTTGTAACTTAAAGAAATATACATTTGTTTAATTTTACTTAAATTATGGTTTGATTCCCGTTCTGTTACATATTTTGAGACAGTGTCGTAACATGAAACTTCAGAGAATTTCCATGTTGCACAAATTATCCGAGATATAAATATTATATGATTAAATATTTAATGTCACTTCCCCCCCTTTTTACTAGACTGGTTTCTCTTAAGCCTTATAAACAACAAATTTAACTAGTACCATTACAAGACCATACTGGACATGTTTACATCCGCCATGTGGACAAGAATTGCAAAACATGTCGAAAGAAAACAATATTCTGTTATTGGACCCATTTTACGCGGGTTCGCACAAGCAGCTCTCAGACCTGCTGTACATGAATATCGTTGGCTGTGAGAGATTTGTTTTATCGGGGAAGAAATGGCATTGGAGAGCGAGAACAGCGGCTCTTGTGTTCAGTCAAATGATTCCCAAAAGAGACTATAGGTAAAGCGTAGTCCTACAGCGTAATCCCCATCACCCAAATATACATGCCAAGTTTTCTGGAAACAAATCAGGGAGATTTGTGTTCAAAGTCAGGGAGATTGGGTCCAAATCAGGGAGATTAGCCTAACGACAATTTTTCTCATAAGTTCAAGAACTCTAGAGAGGACAGAATTTTTCTCTCCAATGATTACATTTGCATTGTCACTCCTAAACCCTACTAGGGTCTGTCTGTTTGTTAAGACTTCTTGAAGACATTTGAAAAGGTTTTCACCAGTTCCAATATTGCAAATGGGCATAACCAGGAATTTGGTTGTCACTCTGTGAATGTCACTGTCAAACACCCTTACAAGAATTGCTTCACACTTTTCATCACCACTGTCATTAGACTCATCCATCATCACTGAGAATGTGATTTCCTTGCATACTAAAGCTACTTGATTATCATACATTGAACCCAGTGCATTGTTAACAATGTTTGTTACCTTAGTTCTTTTGCAGTGAAATTTCTGAGCAATTTGCTAGTCAGGAAACATAACTTTATACAGCTCACTAAAATGATCAGCAAGTATGGTAAATTATGCTCTGCCATAAAGTTAGCAAACAGAACCTCTGCTTTAGTGACACTGTCTACTGATGTTGGTGCACACATTTGCATTACTTTAGGCACATTATGTGATGATTTCTCATTTGAAATGTGCTGCATACTTTTCAAGGTCCTTGTGAGATCATTTTTTTCTGCCCCACTAGAAAGGTTTGAATGTGTGTTTCAAGCTGTGCAGTCCTAGTTTCCTCTGACCCTTGCCACCCCATTTTTGATTTTTACACATTTATGTTGGGGTGTGAGGTCAGAGTCCATTCCCTATTGAAAATTTGAAATTTGCATACAACATTTTGTGTCAGCATATAGGGTAGCCACTTTCTAGAATGTCGAGCAAACTTTAAAGACCATTCATCAAGATATACCTGCATGAAATTGATAGGAATATGTTT
The DNA here is from genome assembly GCA_016746295.1 of Potamilus streckersoni. NCBI lineage: Eukaryota > Metazoa > Mollusca > Bivalvia > Unionida > Unionidae > Potamilus > Potamilus streckersoni. Next base: position 1,109,911 of record JAEAOA010001201.1, read on the forward strand.
TATTTTCTCAGATATAGGGAGTATAGCATTAATTATATCTTTAATCCGTTGACAGACTAGCCCAAACTACAGTGTTGATGAAATTTGACTTGAAACTTGCTATTTGCATTCTGAGTCACATGACTACATAAATCTAGCAGACTACATGTCACGTGAATAAAAGTAATTTAGAATATAATTCTCAATGGGGACGAATTACATCTGAGGTTTATTTCTCAAATTGTTGTTTATGCTGGAAATACCTATGCTTGGCAGGTTTTGTCAGCAAATCGGTAGATCAAAAGATGGAGTCAAAAATCAAAAGACTCCTGGACAAATTGGGAGACTTGGCATGTATGCCCAAATATTTTTCTTCTGGTCTTCTGGTTGGATAGCACTAAATCAAAAACATTATGTGCTATGCATGTCTTACATTGTAGGACTAAGATAGAGCAGTGATGTGACCCATATCATTTTATATATGAATAGATTACACTTTTACAATATGCAGATACTGTAATAAGACTTGTAGTGCTTTAGAAAATGTACAAGGCTCCCAAATTTTGGAGTTGGTTCGGTTTCACACATAAATACTTTCACATTTTCAAATAGCGACACCCCTCATTAGTTATCAAAACATACATATCAAATGGCTTTGCATTAAAAATGGGTGGGTCGATCCACATAATATAAAACAGATCATAAGTTTAACTCCATAAAGCCTGTTAAGAGCCATTGGTATTGCAAATAGATGTAACAGGGTGGGTGGATGTGGTATGCCCAGATATTACATGCAAGTGAAAATGATAACTTATTAACTTTAAGAAAAACCTGTCATTTTAATGTTGTGTGGCATCTGTTTGCAGAAAATATATTTATAAGAGGTAGAAAAGGCAGTTTGATATTATATTTTTATGCTCAGTAGATCACAGCATGGAGATACTGTAGGATGTAGCTATTGCATTGTAATTATCTTGTTGTATGAGTCTGTCTGTCTGTCCCTGGGTGACTCATTGGTCAAAAGCACTCACTATTATGGATCACTGCCATCAACAACAACAACATGAAGACTAAACAAGATGTACTGAGCGTTACATTTCCGTTAGGCCTTATGAAAAATGCGAGTCATATCAGAAACTTACAAAGTAGTACTACTCGATTGGTGTTCAGCATTAAGAAGTTAGTGTTAAAACTGGTCACCCTGGTATGTGGCTTGATGTATATGTATGCAGAATCATGTTTCAGTGCTTGACATTGCTATAAAATGCCACACCTTGGACACTATAGTAATATCACTAAAATTGTTAAAGAAAGATCAAAAATTTAAATCACACACACAGACACACACACACACACAATGGGGACTGCCATATTGGTGTTCCAGTCAAAATGTCCCTTGACTGACACTCAAATTACATGCATACTTGTTACCTGATGGTTATCTTGAAGCTATGTTGTTTGCATTACAAAAGGGAGAAATCAGAAGTTTAACCAAATGTCACTTGCAGCTTAGACTAATTACCAGTTGTTGATTGTGTTAAGAGAGAACCACTTTACTGAAATGATCTGTTTGGAAGAAGACTACGACAAACTAAGGTTCAGTTACAAGTCATCAGCTAATTAACATAAAAAGGAAGTTGTTCTCAGCATGATAAACAAACACATAGAAATAGCTTTACACCACAGCAATAACTATTATTATCAGTTTGGTATCATTATCAAAATTCATCAAGACTCCCTGATTATCTCTCACTTGTCCATGCTGTGCCTTAAGAAGTGATTAGTTATTTGTTTGGGAGCCCAAGATGGTCTCTGGTATAAGTGAAAATAATTGTGTATTCATCCATCAGTTTAGATCAGGGGGTCTTGAACATGCAGCCCACAAAGCCCTATCCTGTGGCACACAAACTGATTGTATCACAAGGTGCCATGAGACATAACAAAGGTGGTGCGGCCCTTGAGCCAACAAAAATGCCCTCATGTAGCCCTCAGGGTGGTTTGTGTTTGAGACCCCTGGTTTAGGTAGAAGTAACTTATTGTTGTTAACACAAAATTGAAATGAACAGTATACTCTCCCCAAAAATTCTTGCATGTGCTTTACTACAAATAAGCAATTTTTGAATCAGAGAAACAATTTTCCCATCTTCTAACAGTTCTAAATTTATCTTGAAAATATCCCAACCTGAAAGGTTGTCCTCAGAATGAAATAAACATTACTAATGACTAATAAATGTATAGTATAATTCAAATAGAAAACCATGAGCTGACTGGTTCTGTTAATACTTAGACTGAGATTGGTCATCTATTTCCATGAAATACTAACATTTAGACTGAGATCAGTCATCCAGGCCCATGGTATAATAGCACTTAAAATGAGATTAGTCATCCAGTCTCACGGAATAATAATGCTTAGATTGATATTAGTCATCCAGGCCCATGGTATATTTACACTTAGATTGATATTAGTCATCCAGGTCCATGGTATATTTACACTTAGATTGGGATTAGTCATCCAAGCTCATGGTATATTTATACTTAGATGGAAATTAGTCATCCGGACCCATGGTATATTTACACTTAGATGGAGATTAGTCATCCAGGCCCATGGTATATTTACAATTAGATTGAGATTAGTCATCCAGACCCATGATATATTTATACTTAGATGGAGGTTAGTCATCCAGACCCATGATATATTTACACTTAGATGGAGATTAGTCATCCAGACCCATGGTATATTTACACTTAGATTGAGATTAGTCATCCAGGCCCATGGTATATTTACACTTAGATTGGGATTAGTCATCCAGGCCCATGGTATATTTACACTTAGATTGGGATTAGTCATCCAGACCCATGGTATATTTACACTGAGATGGAAATTAGTCATCCAGACCCATGGTATATTTACACTTAGATGGAGATTAGTCATCCAGGCCCATGGTATATTTACTCTTAGATTGGGATTAGTCATCCAGACCCATGGTATATTTACACTGAGATGGAAATTAGTCATCCAGGCCCATGGTATATTTACACTGAGATGGAAATTAGTCATCCAGGTCCATGGTATATTTACACTGAGATTGAGATTAGTCATCCAGGCCCATGGTATATTTACACTTAGATGGAGATTAGTCATCCAGACCCATGGTATATTTACACTTAGATGGAGATTAGTCATCCAGGCCCATGGTATATTTACACTTAGATGGAGATTAGTCATCCAGGCCCATGGTATATTTACACTTAGATGGAGATTAATCATCCAGACCCATGGTATATTTACACTTAGATTGAGATTAGTCATCCAGGCCAATGGTATATTTACACTTAGATTGAGATTAGTCATCCAGGCCCATGGTATATTTACACTTAGATGGAGATTAGTCATCCAGACCCATGGTATATTTACACTTAGATGGAGATTAGTCATCCAGGCCCATGGTATATTTACACTTAGATGGAGATTAATCATCCAGACCCATGGTATATTTACACTTAGATTGAGATTAGTCATCCAGGCCCATGGTATATTTACACTTAGACTGTGATCAGTCATATTAAGCATATTGTGGCCAAGCCCATGATGTACTTGTACTGATATAAGCTGTATGTATATTTAATATGCATTGTTTGTTAAGTTTTGTAGTTTCTTTTATTTCATATGTTGTGGATTATGTAAATTTGTATTTTTGTTTCTGACCTTATCCAAAATCAGTGACAGTTTTTGTAAACAACATTGTTGACCTTTTCATGACTGAATGATAAAGATTAGGATTATTATCTTGGTCTGAGTCAAGGACATTGTATTTACCATGTTCTTTATTATGGTAATAGAACTTCTAATTATAATTAAGATTTTGTCTTGTAAATATGTGGAACTTTTTGATGAAGAATTTCTTTAGGTAATGTTTTAAATAGAAAATGCTAGTTATGGCATAGGTGAGGTAGAGGAATATCAAATCTTGATTATGGTAAAAATTATTTATTCCTGCAATAAAATATGAAGCAGAAATCAGTCTTATTAATGTGTCTTGTATTTCATTTTGGCTGAAATTTAGTTTTTGTAATTATTTATTCACTGGACATACAAAGTATTCATTTAAAATAATATTCTTGGAAATTGTCTTGTATATATAGTGAAATTTAAAATAAATATATATTCTTGGATATTATTTTGATTTCTGTAAAGACTGCTGGCACATCATTACTATTCAGGCCATCACAGACACATCAACACATTTAGTATTGGATTTCTCTTGGAATATATTTAAAATTTGTTCTGAACTTTATTCTTTAAGACTTTAGAGTTGTAGGATTATTTGGGATCAAGTTCACCATGCCTTAATTTTTTTTAATAACATTTTCACTTTGTATTTTAGGATGATAAATTGCTTGTTGAATTTTACAAAACTTCTGGTTTTTGCCTTTTGATGTTGTCTTTATTTAAGACCATAGGGTCATAGTTACAGTCATATTAAGCATACTGTGACAAGGCACATGGAATACTGACTCTTTAACTTAGAGATTAGACATCCAGGCCCATGGTATAAAAACACTTAGAATGAGATCAGTCATCCAAGCCCATGGTATAAAAATACTTAGAATTAGATCAGTCATCCAGGCCCATGGTATAATAACACTCAGAATGAGATCAGTCATCCAGGCCCATGGTATAATAACACTCAGAATGAGATCAGTCATCCAGGCCCATGGTATAATAACAGTTAGAATGAGATCAGTCATACAGGCCCATAGTATAATAACACTTAGAATGAGTTCAGTCATTCAGGCCCATGGTATAATAACAATCAGAATGAGATCAGTCATCCAGGCCCATGTTATAATAACACTAAGAATGAGATCAGTCATCCAGGCCCATGGTATAATAGCACTTAAAATGAGATCAGTCATCCAGGCCCATTATAAACCACAGCATGTCTTTTGTGTTGAATTCTTTAATAAATATCTGTACAGACTTGCCAGCATTAACCATATCTAACATACATTGCATAGAGGCCCTGAGTGGCTGAGTGTTCTAAAGTGCTCTCCGTTTCGGGTCACTGCCATCTTGCCTCTGTCTTCGTGGGTTCGAGTCAAAGATTCGTTGAATGTGGATATGCGAGAAAGCTTGCCAGTAGCTTCTCATGGGTCATGTTCTTTCCGTGGATTTCCATACTTCTTCCTCTATCATTAATATTGGCCACCATGTGTAGCCTATAGTGTGCTGAAAATGGCATTAAGCCTCCAAACAACAACAACAACATGCATTGCATGAAAAGTGAGCAATACTTAGCCTTCAAAGATTGTAGTATTCCTTGGTCTTGGGGTTATATAAGTGCTATACAGTTTGGTAGTAAATATTCTATTAAACATTTTTCTTACACAGGACTTCAGATTTGAGGTAAGCTGAACACTTGTCCAGATTAAGTATAATTTTACAATCTTTCAGCAGGTCTACTAATGTAGAGTGTGCTCTGGCTTCAGACACAAAAAAATTGCAAACCATTCTAACACAATCATGGTGGTAATCCATCTATTGTTATTAGCAGGGGAAGATTTTAACATCTTTCAAAACCCTTGGGCATTTACTTTTTTTTTCCATCACCAATGGTTTACAAGTGTGCATGCCCACTTCATTTGAGCATCTTAAGATGGTAACCCTATCCTTAGACTGTTTGAATCCTGGAGTCCTTCTTCATCCTCTATTGTTAGTATCCATCTAGGTGAGCATTGTCAATATTACGCAGTTTCATCTGCATTATACACCTGCTCAGGACTGACGTGCTCATCAACTGCAAGCTTATTAAATTTGTCCACATACTTGACAGCTCCTTTGACTGCTCTGTTGGCATAGTGGTTAGAGCATCCGCCTCAGATGCAGGTCATGTGTTCAATCCCTGGTCAAGTCATGCCAAAGACTTGCAAAACTGGTACTAACAGCTGCCTTGCATGCCACTCAGTATTAAGAGGTTAGCGTTAATGACTGGTCAGCCTGATGTGACTTGATGGGACATCATGCTACGTTTCTGGACATCACTATAAACTGCCACACTGCAGATCATAGCAATATGATTGAAAAATTGTTAAAGCTATGTTAAAAATCCAAATCACACACACACACACACACACACACACACACACAACTCAATTGTGGTCTGTGGACCGTTCCTCTTCACACACTTTATGCATGGAAATTCCATGATGCTTCTTCAACCTTTGAAGCCATCCTTCACTACAGTCACACTCATATTCCAATTTAAGTTCTTTTGAACTGGATTTGTTTTATTACCATCCTACCCGACAAGTCCACTCCATCACTCCGATGTTGTTGAATCCATTTCATTATCACTCAGTTATGCTCAGCCCTCTGACCATCTAATGTTCATAGTGTTTCTAACATTTATAGCGTTTCTAATGTTCATGATGTTTCTAATGTTCATAGTGTTTCTAATGTTCATAGTGTTTCTAATGTTCATAGTGTTTCAAATGTTCATTTGTAGTGTTTCTAAGTTCATAGTGTTTCTATGTTCATAGTGTTTCTAATGTTTATAGTGTTTCTAATGTTCATAGTGTTTCTAATGTTCATAGTGTTTCTAATGTTCATAGTGTTTCAAATGTTCATTCGTAGTGTTTCTAAGGTTCATAGTGTTTCTAATGTTCATTCGTAGTGTTTCTAAGTTCATAGTGTTTCTAAGTTCATAGTGTTTCTAATGTTCATTCATAGTGTTTCTAATGTTCATAGTGTTTCTAATGTTCATAGTGTTTCTAATGTTCATTCATAGTGTTTCTAATGTTCATTCATAGTGTTTCTAATGTTCATAGTGTTTCTAATGTTCATTCATAGTGTTTCTAATGTTCATTCATAGTGTTTCTAAATTCATTCATAGTGTTTCTAATGTTCATAGTGTTTCTAATGTTCATTCATAGTGTTTCTAATGTTCATAGTGTTTCTAATGTTCATTCATAGTGTTTCTAATGTTCATTCATAGTGTTTCTAAGTTCATTCAGTGTTTCTAATGTTCATTCATAGTGTTTCTAATGTTCATTCATAGTATTTCTAAGTTCATTCATAGTGTTTCTAATGTTCATAGTGTTTCTAATGTTCATTCATAGTGTTTCTAATGTTCATAGTGTTTCTAATGTTCATTCATAGTGTTTCTAATGTTCATTCATAGTGTTTCTAATGTTCATAGTGTTTCTAATGTTCATAGTGTTTCTAATGTTCATTCATAGTGTTTCTAATGTTCATTCATAGTGTTTCGAAGTTCATAGTGTTTCTAAGTTTATAGTGTTTCTAATGTTCACTTCTTGGAAACACTGTCTGAATAGAATTTCAATATTTTATCCCTCTGCTTCTTTATGTCACTCAGTTTTCGCAGGGAAATACCACGGACCAGTTCTTTCAACAGTTCTTTATCTTGTATTGATATTGACTGGAGTTTACACTTGACAACCACCACTGACACTTGCATCTTTCTTAGAACCCATAGCTAGGGATAAATGTAAGTAAAATAAGTTAAGAATCATGTAGAATACAAGTATCACCACCAACAATTGCAGTATAAACAATTAAAGTGAGTGCACATCCAGTAAACTAATTTGGCAATGATGGGAATTTCAAGTGCCCTTCTGGAATTTAGTCTGGACTAAAAGAGGTGCTAGAAAATCGGTGGTTTACCTGTAGTTTAAGTCAGCTATAGATTCTTACATATTTTATCATATATTTGCTTTACAGACATGCACCTTTTATGTTACAGGGTACTGTTTACAAGTTCTGTTTTGAACCTGTCAGAGTTGGTGGCACTCCGACCTGACCTATCCAGGCTGAAAAAGATAGTTTATTTTCATGAGAACCAGCTAGTGTACCCAGTCAGAAAGCACCAAGACAGGGACTTCCAGTATGGATACAACCAAATCCTAACATGGTATATTGCCTTTAGTTAATATACTCTCTTAATCCAGATATTTTCATGCATTTATTAGTTACATGTGATGATTATTTTCAATGCACTATTTTCATTGGGTCACAGTTTGTATTTAATGGTTACTATAAACCACACATTTAACAGTGATGCTTAAAGCAATAGGATCTCTCTTCTGCTCCATAATTTTAAAACCAATTAACAGCCAACCATTAGTTTGTATTACCATTAGTTTGTATTGCCATTAGTTCGTATTGCAATTAGTTCATATTGCCATTAGTTCATATTGCCATTAGTTCATATTGCTATTAGTTCATATAGCCACTCTTCAGACTCCACAAAATTAGGTACAGTAAAAACTGTCATGAGCTACCTCTGCTATGAGTGACCACCTCTAATTTCTGACCACACTCATAATGCATGGATCGATTTTATTATTTAAATGCTCTTTTATGAGCAACCACCTGCTGAACATGACCAGTGACCACGATATCTTGGCAAAATATGCATTTTGACACTGATATGAATGACTGCATCGCAAAAAATTAGAGATCAACACCACTGACTTATTCTGTTGTAAACATGAGAGCTTAGGATACATGTAGTATACAAGAAGAGTGCACATTAAATAACACTAAGTTGAACAACCATACAGTGAGATAAACACCACTAACCATCATTTAATCCTATTGATTGTTCTGATATTTTTAAAACAAAATGTTGACTAGCTACCAGTTTTGTGATATTTAGAAGTTCATCATGTGTGTGTGTGTGCGTGTGTCTGTGTGTATGTGTGTGTGTCTGATTTGTAATTTTAATGTAGCTATGACAATTTGTGAATTATATCACTACGATGTCTCCAGTGTGGCAGTTTATAGTGATGTCTAGAACTGAGACATCATGCCACAGACATGTGGCATGATGCCCCACCCAGTCACATTATCCTGACACCAGGCTGACCAGTTTTAACACTGACCTCTTAATACTGAACACCAAGCGAAGCAGCTGCTATTACCATTTTTAAAGTTTCTAGTATGACTCGGCCAGGGCTTGAACCTGCCCCATCCCACATCTGAGGTGAATGTTTTAACCACTTAGGTCACTGGAACGGTCTCATTAAGCATGACTAATAAATGTGCTTCAATCAGCATGACTAATAAATGTGTTTCATTCAGCATGACTAATAATTGTGCTTCATTAAGCATTTCTATTAATGAGCTTCATTCAGCATGACTATTAATGTGCTTCATTAAGCATGGCTAATAAATGCTTCATTAAGCATGGCTATTAAATGTGCTTCAATCAGCATGAATAATAAATGTGCTTCATTTCAGCATGACTAAAAATTTGCTTCAATCAGCATGACTATTAATGTGCTTCATTCAGCATGATTAATAATGTGCTTTATTAAGCATGACTAGTAATGTTCTTCAATCAGCATGACTAATAAGGTGCTTCATTCAGCATGACTAATAATGTGCTTCATTCAGCATGACTATAATGTGCTTCATTATGCATGACTAATAATGTGCTTCATTCAGCATGATTAATAATGTGCTTCATTAGGCATGACTAGTAATATTCTTCAATCAGCATGACTAATAATGTGCTTCATTCAGCATGACTAATAATGTGCTTCATTCAACATGACTATTAATGTGCTTCATTATGCATGACTAATAATGTGCTTCATTCAGAAATGACTAATAATGTGCTTCATTAAGCATGATTAATAAATGGGCTTCATTAAGCATGACTAGTAATGTGCTTCATTAAGCATTTCTATTAATGAGCTTCATTCAGCATGACTATTAATGTGCTTCATTAAGCATGACTAATAAATGTGCTTCAATCAGCATGACTAATAAATGTGCTTCATTCAGCATGACAAATAATGTGCTTCAATCAGCATGACTAATAAATGTGCTTCATTTCAGCATGACTAAAATGTGCTTCAATCAGCATGACTATTATGTGCTTCATTCAGCATGATTAATAATGTGCTTCATTAAGCTTGACTAGTAATGTTCTTCAATCAGCATGACTAATAATGTGCTTCATTCAGCATGACTAATAATGTGCTTCATTAAGCATGACTAATAATGTGCTTCATTCAGAAATGACTAATAATGTGCTTCATTAAGCAATTATTAATAAATGGGCTTCATTTAGCATGACTAATAAATGTGCTTCAATGAGCATGACTAATAATGCGCTTCATTCAACATGACTATTAATGTGCTTCAATCAGCATGACTAATAAATGTGCTTCATTTCAGCATGACTAAAAATGTGCTTCAATCAGCATGACTATTGTGCTTCATTCAGCATGATTAATAATGTGCTTCATTAAGCATGACTAGTAATGTGCTTCAATCAGCATGACTAATAATGTGCTTCATTCAGCATGATTAATAATGTGCTTCATTCAACATGACTATTAATGTGCTTCATTCAACATGACTATAAATGTGCTTCATTAAGCATGACTAATAATGTGCTTCATTCAGAAATGACTAATAATGTGCTTCATTAAGCATGATTAATAAATGGGCTTCATTAAGCATGACTAGTAATGTGCTTCATTCAGCATGACTAAAGTGCTTCATTAAGCATGACTAATAAATGCGCTTCATTAAGCATGACTATTAAATGTGCTTCATTAAGTATGACTATTAATGTGCTTCATTAAGCATGACTAATAATGTGCTTCATTAAGGATGACTAATAATGAGCTTCATTCAGCATGACTAATAATGTACTTCATTCAGCATGACTAATAAATGTGCTTCATTAAGCATGACTAATAAATGTGCTTCATTCAGCATGACTAATAAATGTGCTTCATTCAGCATGACTAATAATGTGCTTCATTAAGCATGACTAATAATGTGCTTCATTCAGCATGATTAGTAATGTGCTTCATTCAGTATGATTAGTAATGTGCTTCATTAAGTATGACTAAAAATGTGCTTCATCAGCATGATTAATAAATGTGCTTCATTCAGCATGACTAATAATGTGCTTCATTCAGCATGACTATTAATGTGCTTCATTCAGCATGACTAATAATGTGCTTCATTTAGGATGACTAAAAATGTGCTTCATCAGCATGATTAATAAATGTGCTTCATTCAGCATGGCTAATATTGTGCTTCATTACGCATGACTAATAATGTGCTTCATTCAGCATGACTATTAATGTGCTTTATTCAGCATGATTAGTAATGTGCTTCATTAAGCATGACTAAAAATGTGCTTCATTGGGCATGACTATTAATGTGCTTCATTCAGCATGACTGGTAATGTGCTTCATTCAGCATGACTAATAAATGTGCTTCATTCAGCATGACTAATAATGTGCTTCATTCAGCATGCATAACAATGTGCTTCATTCAGCATGACTAGTAATGTGCTTCATTCAGCATGACTAATAAATGTGCTTCATTCAGCATGACTAATAATGTGCTTCATTCAGCATGCATAACAATGTGCTTCATTCAGCATGACTAATAATGTGCTTCATTCAGCATGACTATTAATGTGCTTCATTCAGCATGACTAATAATGTGCTTCATTTAGGATGACTAAAAATGTGCTTCATCAGCATGATTAATAAATGTGCTTCATTCAGCATGGCTAATATTGTGCTTCATTACGCATGACTAATAATGTGCTTCATTCAGCATGACTATTAATGTGCTTTATTCAGCATGATTAGTAATGTGCTTCATTAAGCATGACTAAAAATGTGCTTCATTCAGCATGACTAATAATGTGATTCATTCAGCATGACTACTAATGTGCTTCATTAAGCATGACTAATAATGTGCTTCATTCAGCATGATTAGTAATGTGCTTCATTAAGCATGACTAAAAATGTGCTTCATTGGGCATGACTATTAATGTGCTTCATTCAGCATGACTGGTAATGTGCTTCATTCAGCATGACTAATAAATGTGCTTCATTCAGCATGACTAATAATGTGCTTCATTCAGCATGCATAACAATGTGCTTCATTCAGCATGACTAGTAATGTGCTTCATTCAGCATGACTAATAAATGTGCTTCATTCAGCATGACTAATAATGTGATTCATTCAGCATGACTACTAATGTGCTTCATTAAGCATGACTAATAATGTGCTTCATTCAGCATGATTAGTAATGTGCTTCATTAAGTATGACTAATAATGTGATTCATTCAGCATGACTAATAAATGTGCTTCACTCAGCATGCATAACAATGTGCTTCATTCAGCATGACTGGTAATGTGCTTCATTCAGCATGACTAATAAATGTGCTTCATTCAGCATGACTATTAATGTGCTTCATTCAGCATGACTAATAACATATTTTATTAAGTATGACTAATAAATGTACTTCATTTAGCATGACTAACAATTGCATGTGATGGAGTGTAGTATTGATTTACAGGAGTTTCTGTTCAATTATTAATTTTCTTGTTAGCATTGAAGAAATAAAAGTTTGTTTCAACAGATTTTAAACCCAGTTCTATATCAAGAAATTATTTATTTATTGAGTTAAATTTCCTCTGATGCATAAATTACAAATATTGGACAACTTTTAAACATAGAATTGCTGAAAAGGAAAAAAAAAATGTAATATGCATTTTTTGGTAGACTTTATTTTGGAAAATCTTTAATTAATTGAAGTTTTTGTATAAATTGGAAATTTATAAATATACTTCTAACATATCCAACAGTACTTGTTATAGTAAGGGAGATAACACATATTTGTTGTTGTTGTTGTTGAGCTTAACGCCATTTTTCAGCACACGATAGGCTATTCATGGCGGCCAGTATTAATAGTGGAGGAAGAAACCGGAAAATCACCGGAAAGAACCACCGACCCACGAGAAGCTACTGGCAAGCTTTCTCACTTATCCACATTCACCGAATCCTAGACTCGAACTCACGCAGACAGAGGTGAGATGGCAGTGATCCATAACAGCGCTTTAGACCACTCGGCCACTCGGGGCCCCCCACACATTTGTAACATAGGTCTTGTTCTCTTTTTTATGTATACTTATTGCATTTGTCATAGAAAAAAAGACAACAATTTTTGATTGTGAACAGGATCTGTACCAATAGATTTGTATAGTTGGAAAAAGACACCTTCTGAAACAAAATACATTGAAACTTGCCAAAAGTTCTCAGTGCAACTTCACTCTAATGATAAAAAGATCAAACATTTGTGTCCATCTAAACATACTGAGTTGAGAAAGATTGGTGAAGAAAAGCAAAACACATCTGTTAATCAGTGTCTTAAATGTATTCTTTTTTTCTTTTCAGCCTTGTTGCAGATGTGATTGTTTTCAATTCCCAATACAACATTGAATCCTTTCTCTCTTCTATTAATTCATTCTTGAAGCTTATGCCAGATTACAGACCCAAAGGTTTAGCTAACACATTCAGACCAAAGTGTCAGGTGATTTCTTTTCCATTGGAGATATCTGAATATGCAACATGTTTTGATGACTCTTTCAGGACAGATGTCAGTCTTTCAGAGATCAAAAACTCAGTGGATGCATATACCACCAACATTTGTGACCAGGAAGGTTGGGATACAGTAGCCATACAAACTAGTTTACAATGCTCATGTTATAACTCATGTACTTTAAGCAGAAACATGGAAGGGGAATCAGTCTTTGATAGGACATGTTATCCAGACATAGATTTAAATAGGACATGTAATCCAGACACATATATAGATAGGACATGTCATCCAGATAAAGATATAGATAGGACTTGTTCTCCTGACACAGATATCAATAGAACATGTCCTCCAGACATATATATCAATAGGACATGTCATCCAGACATAGATATCAATAGGACATGTCATCCAGACACAGATATCAATAGGACATGTCCTCCAGACATATATATCAATAGGACATGTCCTCCAGACATATATATCAATAGGACATGTCCTCCAGACATAGATATCAATAGGACTTGTCATCCAGACACAGATATCAATAGGACATGTCATCCAGACACAGATATCAATAGGACATGTCATCCAGACATAGATATCAATATGACATGTCATCCAGACACAGATATTAATACTAAAGAATGCCTGGCAGCCATAAATATGAAATTTGATGATGGTTCTTATGTAAAACAAGATTACTCAGATGATCCTATATGTAACACTTTGACATGTCATAAAGATTCAACAGAGAGTTGCTGGGATGGATCAAACAACTGCAGGATAGAAAAAAGGAGCTATACAAAAGAAAGGAATTTTGAAAACTGTGATACCCCAGCTATTCCACCTTGTTTATCACCACCAGGAAAGGGATCATTCATGAATTCATTCCATATAGTTTGGCCCCACAGATGGTAGGTGTTGTAACTGATGTTTCTAACATTAAAACACTAGCATACACTTATGTTACACATACAGTTCTTCATATTACACACAGTGTTTCAAGTTACACATACAGTGTTTCATATTAGACATACAGTGTTTCATAATACATATTCAATGTTTCATATTAGACATACAGTGATTCATATTAGACATACAGTGTTTCATATTACACATACAATGTTTCATATTACACATAGTGTTTCAAGTTACACTTGGTGTTTCAAGTTACACATACAATGTTTCATATTATGCATAGTGTTTCATATTTTGCATACAGTGTCATACTGCACATACAATGTTTCTTACTACACATACAATGTTTCATATTACACATACAATGTTTCATATTTTGCATACAAATGTTTCATACTACACACATTGTTTCATACTACATATACAATGTTTCATATTTCACATACAGTGTTTTAAGTTACACATACAATGTTTCACATTAGACATACAATTTTATATTACACATACAGTGTTTCACATTACACATGCATTGTTTCATATTACTGTATTTTCCAGGGTATAAGTCGCTACTTTTTCGTTTTTTTTTTCTTAAAAATGATGTGTGCGACTTATATGCAGGAGCGACTTATACGATAAATAATATTTTTTAATGACTGTGACAGATGTGCAGTGATGCTGTGCTTTAGCGAAATGCATCTGCTGGTACACCGGCAAGCCAATTGCTGGAAACTTACATACAGTGCACGTAAGTATTAGACTATAAGATTATCGAATTAAATAATCAAATAATATATAATTATATATGTGTTAAAATTTGTTGTTATTAATGAATAAAAAAAATTATTGAAATAACGATTGCCATTGTATTTCCTTTATTATTCGGCATGTACATCTTAGAATCTTTCTGTCAATAAATTCAGTGGTTGTAAATTTCAGCTCATTTTCCCACTCAAGCTGTTAGTCAAAGTCCTTTGAACTTTTGGACCAGCTATTTCGTTATGTTCTTTTGATGTACTCAAATAAATACTGCATATAGAACTGGGATTATTTTGTTATTTTAAACAATGAATTATGTCACTGTAAAGCATTTCCGAGACCTCTGGTAACACTTCATAATTTACTTCAATAGTAGTTTATAAAAACACACAATAATTTTTTTGGTTGGTTTCGCAATGGCTTGTTATAAAATAAAACAATTGTCGCGGGTTTTGAAAAAGCCAAAATCATTCAGAAAATTGGTGAAGAAGACGACAGTGAAATCGAAGAAGATGGCTACGAAACGAAGACACCAGCGGTGAAATTCCTGACCACATTTATCATATATTCAACAGTGATACAGAAGACAAAGAGTTTGATGGTTTTTTTCTGAGGCAGATTAGCGACAATGTAAAGCAATAACAGTGGCGCTATTATTTACTTAAGAAATATTACTTATAAATCTTATTTGCTTTTATTTGCTATTTCTATTGTAATACTGACTTTTATATAACTCTTAAACAATTGTATAATATTTCTTACACGAAGTTGGAAATTACCAAGTCGCATGCAATGGCCGATGGTATCAAAGACTTGTTTAGAGTAAGTGCAGAGGAGCGATTTATATGCAGGAGCAACTTATCTGTTGAATTTTCCAAAATTTTCTTGATTTTCTCCTCCCGCGTCTTATACGCAGGAGCGACTTATAGGGCGGAAAATACGGTACACATAGTGTTTCATATTGCATACACAGTATTTCATATTATACATACAATGTATACACATACAATGTTTCATATTACACAGTGTTTCATATTACACAGTGTGTCATACTACACATACAATGTTTCATATTACACATACAGTGTTTCAGGTTACACATACAATGCTTCATATTACAAATTCAGTGTTTCATATTTTGCATGCAGTGTTTCATACTACATATACAATGTTTCATATTTCACATACATTGTTTCAACTTTACACATATATTGTTTCATATTACATATACAATGTTTTATATTACACATGCAGTGTTTCATATTACACATGCAGTGTTTCATATTACACATACAGTGTTTCATATTACACATACCATGTTTTATATTACATATATGTTTTATATTACACATACAGTGTTTCATATTACACATGCAGTGTTTCATATTACACAGTGTTTCATACTACATATGCAATGGGTCATATTACACATACAGTGTTTCATACTACAGATACAATGTTTCATATTTCACATACAGTGTTTCAAGTTACATATACAATGTTTCATATCACATACAATGTTTCATATTTCATACAGTGTCTCATATTACACATACAGTGTTTTGTATTATACATACAATGTTTCATCTTACACATACAAAGTTTCATATTTCACATAGTGTTTGAAGTTACATAATATTTCATATTTCATATCCAGTATTTCATATTACACAATGTTTCATATTACACATCCAGTATTTCATATTACACATCCAGTGTTTCATATTACACATACAGTATTTCATATTACACATCCAGTATTTCATATTACACATTTAGTGTTTCATATTACACATCCAGTATTTCATATTACACATCCAGTGTTTCATATTACACATACAATGAAATGGTATGATGTCACATTAGTCATAAGTGGGAACTTTTGAAAAATCCTTGGAGACTGAAAATAAGCCTCAGTTTGAAAGTGGGTGAGCTTGTATTTACCTGAAATATTAATGATACAGAATATACAGTCTGAACAATTATCTCTAGCAAATTCTCATCTCACTTGACAAGGCTCTTTTTAATTAAATACCCATTTTACCTAATAACCTTGATCTGGCATTTTATACTCAGTCTTTCCATGTCATGCTGTAATTACTTAGGTGTCTTCCTTGATTTGATATCTGCACATCAATATTTTAGAGGCAAAAATCAAACTCTTATAAGTCCCAGTTTGTTTTTAGTTTTACTCTTGCGGTAAAATTAAAAATATCTTAAAGAGGGGGGAGGGAATTAGTTTACATGGAACAACATACAAGATGTTTTGAGTCAGCCGAAAATCTTAGCCTGACAGCCTTGATATGCCTCTATGACATATCAAACTCAATCTTTCACCAACTGGACGACACAAAACGTGTAGAGATTTTTGCATATTTCTCACTCATATTAGAGATTGGGCAAGTGAGTAACCCATGTCTGCTTTTAACCCATCCATCCATTCCAATGTTTTTTTTCGTCATTAACTTTTGTAGAACTTCCTGAATAAAAAGAAAATATTTCATAAGTTTTTATGTGAAGAAGTTCAAGGAAGTGTTTAACTTGAACATTTTCTGACAGAATTTGACAAAGTTTTAGGCTCCATATGACTTAAAACCCCCATGCTCCAGTACCATTCACCCTTGAAAGCTCTTGTTAATGTTTGGGCTCAGGTAAAATCCCAGTTACCCTATAATGATTTGATTCCTGTTCAGGCCTAGACCACAATCCTCATTACCCTATAATGATTTTATTCCTGTTCAGGCCCAGACCACAATTCTCATTACCCTAGAATGATTTTATTCCTGTTCAGGCCCAGACCACAATCCTCATTACCCTAGAATGATTTTATTCCTGTTCAGGCCTAGACCACAATCCTCATTACCCTATAATGATTTTATTCCTGTTCAGGCCCAGACCACAATCCTCATTACCCTAGAATGATTTTATTCCTGTTCAGGCCCAGACCACAATCCTCATTACCCTATAATGATTTTATTCCTGTTCAGGCCCAGACCACAATCCTCATTACCCTAGAATGATTTTATTCCTGTTCAGGCCTAGACCACAATCCTCATTACCCTAGAATGATTTTATTCCTGTTCAGGCCCAGACCACAATCCTCATTACCCTAGAATGATTTTATTCTTGTTCAGGCCCAGGCCCAGGCTCAGGCCCAGTTTCAGTCAACCTAGAAAGTTTATAAGGCTTTTGCTGTTGTTTGGACCCAGGCTCTAATCTCAGTCACTTTAGAAGGCTTTTGTTGTTGTTTGTGTCCAGTCTCTAATCCTAGTCACTTTAGAAGGCTTTTGCTCTTGTTTGGACCCAGGCCTCAATCTCATTCACCTTCAAAAGCTGTTTATACCAGGAATTGTTTAAAAACAAAATCACGAGTTTTTTCTATGCATGTTTTATCACGGCAGTTATTTGAGTTCCTAATTTTAAAAGACAAGGAGAACATATATTGTCCATCAACCATCTGTTGCCCATCCATCCATTGTCTGTCCACTATCTCCTATACTTCATCAGTCAGTCAATCATCTGTCTGTGCATCCTTTATTAGTCAACTGTCCATCATCTCTCAGTCCATCATCTGTCTGTACATCATCTATCAGTCCATCATCTGTTTGTTCATCATATCAGTCCATCTGTCTGTATATCAATCAGTCCATCATCTGTCTTTTCATCATGTCAGTCCATCATCTGTCTGTTCATCATCTATCAGCCCATCATCTGTCTGTTCATGTCAGTCCATCATCTGTCTGTTCATCATGTCAGTCCATCATCTGTCTTTTCATCATGTCAGTCCATCATCTGTCTGTTCATCATCTATCAGCCCATCATCTGTCTGTTCATGTCAGTCCATCATCTGTTCATCATCTTCAGTCTATCATTTGTCTGTTCATGTCAGTCCATCATCTGTCTATACATCATGTCAATCCATCATCTGTCTATACATCATGTCAATCCATCATCTGTCTGTTCATCATGTCAGTCCATGATCAGTCAGTCCATCATCTGTCCATTATCTGTAAATCATCAATCAGTCCAGCATCTGTCTATACATCATGTCAATCCATTATCTGTCTGTACATCACCTGTCCATAATCTGTACATCATTAGTAAGTCCATCACCTGTATGTACATCATCTGTCTGTACATTTTCTGTTCATCGTTTGTCTATTATTAGACTTTTAGCTAAGTTTATTATTGCTATTAATTAAACAATTTAGAGGGTTGCCATTGAACTTCACACTCTATCATTGGTCACATGGTCTAGTTGATCATAAAAGAAATGTTGCTAGTTCCAATATGACCACCAGACTGAAGCAAGTTTTCCTTCAGAATGATTGGTAAGAGTGAATTGCAGCATTACTAATGAAAATGGTGTTGATTTGACATCAAGTATGGAGATCATGGTGGTCAATTTGAAAATCTTGTTATATTTAGGCCTCCTTGATGTATGGTCATTTCCACATGGAGTTTTGTATTTAAAAAAAGCTTCTTGTAAAGTCTAGTTAGTTCTAAATGAAATTGGTGCCAATCTGACTTAATAATATTGCTACCATTGAGGCCAGCTTAAAGCATGTTGTTAACTTTACTCCTTAGTGGATGGTCTTGTCAACATTGACATAGGGTAGTTATTGAAAGATTTCCTGTGATATCTGGTTGGTCTGAAAAGAAAAGGGTACTGGTCTGACACTAGATTTGACATGGTGGCTATCTGAAAAGAAATGGGTACTAGTCTGACACTAGATTTGACATGGTGGCTATCTAAAAAGAAAAGGGTACTAGTCTGACACTAGATTTGACATGGTGGCTATCTGAAAAGAAAATGGTACTGGTCTGACACTAGATTTGACATGGTGGCTATCTGAAAAGAAAAGGGTACTAGTCTGACACTAGATTTGACATGGTGGCTATCTGAAAAGAAAATGGTACTGGTCTGACACTAGATTTGACATGGTGGCTATCTGAAAAGAAAAGGGTACTAGTCTGACACTAGATTTGACATGGTGGCTATCTTGAAAATCTAGTTTTTTGCCACTTTAGTTTCTACTTCTGAATGGATGGTCATATAATTATGGAATTTTCACCCAAAGATTTCTTATGGTGTGTAGTTAGTATTAAAAGAAAAATACATGTAGGTCCATTCTGAAATCCAACATGGTCATCTTTAAATTCTTGTTCTTGTTACCTTCCCTTATGAGATGGCTATATTGACATGGAGTTTTCACCAAAAGACTTCTTATGATATCTTGTTGGTGTTATATGAAAATGGTGCCAGTCTGACTTCCAGTTTTGGCTGTCTTAAAAATCTTATTATAGTCAAAAAAACTCTTGTAATTGTCAAAGGACTCTTGTTGATGTAAAAAAAACTCTTGTTATTGTCAAAGGACTCTTGTTATTGTCAAAGGACTTTAATTGATGTCAAAGGACTATTTTTGTCAAAGGACTCTTGTTGATGTCAAAGGACTCTTGTTATTTTATGGAATGAACACATTTGTAAGACCCTCTATCTACAAAGGCAATATTTTATCAGACATTTTACTAAGGGTCCTCAGGTCCCAAACCCAAAATGTCAAGGAAGTCTTATTTCAGTATGAAATGTTTTAACTTCAGTCAGAAAAATTGTAAATTTTTGAATATGGCTTCTTAAATAGTTTTATCAAATGATTTAAATTTTAGCCAAATTTATAAGCCAGAGTCCAGAACACCTGTCAGCAATATGTCAGGTGATCACACTGCAAACAACTGTTTGGCAAACCTTGAAAATTTCAAAATTTCACATGATATTATCTTCAATTAATGATCCATACACTGAGCCTCTTTTCAGACAAAAAATTACTTTTCAAATACCTTTTCTCTTTTTGATGAGATTGCAAGCTAATTGTGAAATAAAGATGATTCACACCAAAAAGACATAAGGAGTTATTTCCCTTTTATCATGTGATTTCATACAGCACTCGTGTCTTTTATAGGATTTGCCTACCTTGTCTTAAAAAATAACTTTAGTCAGATGCAGTTTATAATATTTGGTTTATTTGTGGATTTGTTGTAATTTGTATCTGAAATAATTCACAGGAATTTATGTTAAAGAAAAATGAAACTATATTCAGATATTGACAGTATTTCTTGTTAATTTTATTTTAGCAGCCTTCATATTATCACTATGCTAGAATCTCCAAAGATACATATCTGAAACTGCTCCAAATCCAAAATACCTTTCTGAAACAGATCCAACCCCAAAGATACCTATCAAACACTGATCCAACACCAAAATATCTTTCTGAAATAAATCCAACCCCAAAATACCTATCATACACTGATCCAACCCCAAAATACCTATCATACACTGATCCAACACCAAAATACCTATCATACTGTTCCAACACCAAAGATACCTATCTGACACTGATCCAACCCCAAAATACCTATCTGAAACTGTTCCAAACCCAAAATACTTATCTGAAACTGTTTTAACCCCAACATACCTATCAAACACTGATCTAACACCAAAGATACCTATCTGAAACTGTTCCAACACCAAAGATACCTATCAGATACTGTTCCAGCCCCAAAGATACCTATCTGAAACTGTTCCAACACCTAAGATACCTATCAGACACTGATCCAACACCAAAATACCTATCTGAAACTTATCCAACCACAAAATATGTATGTGAGGTTGGTTGAGGTTCTCATTCAAGATTAGTTTCTTTGATATACAGTGCGTGACTTATTGTTTCATATAGCTCTTTAGCACATGGTTCTTTGAACATATTTGAACCTTAACAAATCTCTACCAATTAAATATAGTAAATGTTTTAAATCTATACTTTAGCTAATAGTTTCTCATCTAGTTCATTGCCATGATGGTTATTACAGTATTTACATATTTGCCACTGTTAATACAGATGATTTTAAAGATACCTTTAAATTTCTGTCCATATTGAAGATTTTATTCTTGTGAATTTATTTGTATGCAGTTGTTAAGCAACTAATTAATCCATACCTAATTATGTAAGGATAAGCCTCATTTCAATTTTAAATGCATCTTTTGTATTTATTTACCAGCTTTCATGTTCTGAAATTTGTTTGTGTCTGAATAAGGAGATTCCGTTGATACTTTTTTCATCCCTGTGTACTATAACTTTTTAAGAGAATCCTTGTCTTGCAGGGAGCATGATAAAGATCCAGAGACATTTTTTAAAGTGATGTTTCAGCTGCATGACGAAGGGTTGGATTTCCATCTCTCAGTCATTGGAGAGCAGTATTCCGTAGTTCCAGGTTAGTATATACATGTACTGTAATTTAAAAGTATATACATGTACTGTAATTTAAAAGTATATACATGTACTGTAATTTAATAGTATATACATATACAGTTATTTAAAAGTATATAAATATACTGTGATTTAAAAGTATATACATGTACTGTAACTAAACTATAATTTTTTTCACCTACAGACAGGCACTAAATGTAAAAAGCTGTTTCAAACAACAGTTCATTTTTCACATGACAAATAATATGCCTTTGTTCAAGTGAGTATTTTAAATCTCTTTCTCAACATTGTTTTCAGGGCTGTTGCATTCATCAGATTTTTTAGATTTACGCAAGGAATGTATATATGTTTTCAATTTAAATGCAGTACAAGGGAGATAATTCTGTTATTTACCAACTTGTCCATATATGCCCTTGATTATATCTTGAAATTTCTACATACCATTGATCTTTAACAATACTTGTGTTCCATAGAAAGATTTGTTCTTTGTTTTTATGCAGATGACATTGTGTAGTTTCAGTAATGATAGTGCTTATAAATCAGAATGTGGTTGTCACTATTGGGAAACTTTCATACTGTACACAGAAGTCAATATGTGGTTGTCAGTATTGGGAAACTTTCATACTGTACACAGAAGTCAGTATGTGGTTGTCAGTATTGGGAAACTTTTATAGTGTACACAGAAGTCAGTATATGGTTGTCAGTTTTGGGAAACTTTTATAGTGAACAAAGAAGTCAGTATATGGTTGTCAGTATTGGGAAACTTTCATGCCGTACACAGAAGTCAGCATGTAGTTGTCAGTATTGGGAAACTTTCATACCATACACAGAAGTCAGTATGTGGTTGTCAGTATTGGGAAACTTTCATACCGTACACAGAAGTCAATATGTAGTTGTCAGTATTGGGAAACTTTCATACCGTACACAGAAGTCAATATGTGGTTGTCAGTATTGGGAAACTTTCATACTGTACACAGAAGACAGTATGTGGTTGTCACTATTGGGAAACTTTCATACCGTACACAGAAGTCAGTATGTAGTTGTCAGTATTGGGAAACTTTCATACCATACACAGAAGTCAGTATGTGGTTGTCAGTATTGGGAAACTTTCATAGTGTACACAGAAGTCAGTATGTGGTTGTTAGTATTGGGAAACTTTCATACCATACACAGAAGTCAGTATGTGGTTGTCAGTATTGGGAAACTTTCATAGTGTACACAGAAGTCAGTATGTGGTTGTCAGTATTGTGAAACTTTCATACCGTACACAGAAGTCAGTCTGTGGTTTTCAGTATTGGGAAACTTTCCTACTGTACATAGAAGTCGGTATGTGGTTTTCAGTATTGGGAAACTTTTATACTGTACACAGAAGACAGTATGTAGTTGTCAGTTTTGGGAAACTTTCATAACATACACAGAAGTCAGTATGTTATTTTCAATATTAGAAAACTTATACTGTACACCAGTCACAATGAATACATCAGTTGTTATATCCACATTGTGGACATATGGATTGATGGGAAGATAGTTTCATGAACAGAAATGCAAATAAAGTTTTTCAAAGATATTGTCAGTGTTTTTTGTAAAAAAATGTATTTTGACATAAATCTTTGTGTAAATCTCAAATTATGAAAAATTGACCATTTTCTTGTAGTTATTATTTATTCACTTTGATAAATTAACAGACAGGCTGTTGGACTTTGTGTAATTGAGTTAATAGGAGAGACTTCTCTACTTTAGTTAAGTTACCAGATAGGCTTCTGTACTTGTCCAGATAAACTTTTACATTTTATCTAATTAAGTTTCCAGACTCACTTCTGTACTTAAGGTAATTAAGTTACCAGACCAACTTCTGTACTTAAGATAAATTAAGTTAGCAGACAGACTTCTTTACTTTAGATAATTAAGTTAGCAGACAGAATTCTGTGTTGTATGTACTTGACACACAGACATCAGAATTTTATCTAATTAATTTACCAGACAGGCTTCTGTACATTGGATTATTAAGTTTATTCAATAGATACATGATTATCTTTGATCATTTTCATGTGTATTGACAATCTCTAATCTAGATAGTATGGAGAACTCCTTATTTTTCATTTTTAATGTATTTAACTTTGACTTAGACCACACCCATGTAAGTGTATGATAATTAAAGTTTTATGTTTTGCCTGCAGCTATATTTGAAGAGGCCAGACAGAAGCTGTCAGCTCAGATTAGAACATGGGGATACCAGGAAAAAAAACCTGACTATTACAGAGTGCTAGAGCAGGCTGACTGTGTTGTGTCAACAGCTCTGCATGAGTTCTTTGGTGTGGCTATGTAAGATTATAAACATTTTTTCTATTGTATTATAAAAAAACTTATTAGGGAAACTCAAAAAGCATAAAATATTGTTGTTGAAAACAGGTCTTTTGCTGATGGTATCATTATGACATAAGAGATTCGTTAATTGTTATGCATGCCATTTTATATGGACATATCTTTGAAAGAAGACCAGTATATTTTTGCAGCTTTTTATTGAGCTAATTTGGAAATGTTTTTTTATTTACTTTTTTAAAAACTGTTTTGCATAAGTTCTTTGACAGCTGCTCTGGTCTAGTGGTTATAGCATCCATCTCACTTATGGGAGGTCACTGGATCGAACCCTGGCAGAGTCATAACATAGACTTATAAAAAATAGTACTAGCAGGTGCCTCACTAGGCACTCGGCATTAAAAGGTTGGTGTTAGGACTGGTCAGCCTGGTGTTAGGATAATTTAACTGGGTGGGACATGATGCTACATGTCTGTGGCATGATGCTGAAGTGCTAGACATCACTATAAACTGCCACACTACAGACATCGTAACGATATGACTAAAATTGTTAAATCTACATTGAAAATCCAAATCACAAACACACATGCAGTTCATTGACACAGACAGACAGACAGACACATGCAGTTCATTGACACACAGACAGATACACACAGATGCAAATCATTGACAGAACCTCACAGCATATACTGATGTAAATATTAGTTGTATTGGCAAAGTGTAATAGAAGATGGAATATATCAGAACACCCAGAGAAAAAAAATTCCTGACTATATTTTGGTGCTAGAATTTCCCCAAAAGTTGCCAAATATTCTATGAAAACTATTGACATGTTTGATTGTATAGTGTACTGGCAAATAACTCTGGATATTGGTCATATTAAAAAATATTCATTGACATATGTTAAGAAGTATATTTGCATTGATAATTCTCCTCTTTCTTTTGAAATTTTCCCATGTGGCGAAAGAAAATGTGCATGTTGCTGAATTTTGTTTCTTATTCAAGTGGGCAGTGGGAATACCAAAGTGGTTGGGGTAGCTAGTGCTGAAAAATGCATTTTACTGGGTAAGGTTACAGGTGCTGAGGATAACCAAGGAGGTAGTGATCCAAGAAAGTTTGGGAACTAGTGCTGTTAAACTGACACTGCAGATATAGCGATATGACTGAAATTTTTTTTAAAGCTACATTAAAAACATTAAAAATTTAAAAACACATTCACACATATATGCATCATTGTTGAAAGAGGTCTTGGTTCATTCCTTGATGGTAATTGCCTGTCACTGTTGGAAGAGGTCTTGGGTTCATTCCTTGATGGTGATTGCCTACCACTGTTGGAAGAGGTCTTGAGTTCATTCCTTGATGGTGATTGCCTGCCACTGTTGGAAGAGGTCTTGGGTTCATTCCTAGATAGCAATTGCCTATCACTGTTGGAAGAGGTCTTGAGTTCATTCCTAGATGGTAGATTGCCTGCCACTGTTGGAAGAGGTCTTGGGTTCATTCCTTGATGGTGATTTGATTGCCTGCCACTGTTGGAAGAAGTCTTGAGTTCATTCCTTGATGGTGATTGCCTGCCACTGTTGGAAGAAGTCTTGGGTTCATTCCTAGATAGCAATTGCCTGTCACTGTTGGAAGAGGTCTTGAGTTCATTCCTTGATGGTAATTGCCTGTCACTGTTGGAAAAGGTCTTGGGTTCATTCCTTGATGGAGATTGCCTGCCACTGTTGCAAAAGGTCTTGAGTTCATTCCTAGATGGTAGATTGCCTGTCACTGTTGGAAGAGGTCTTGTGTTTATTCCTAGATGGTGATTGCCTGCCACTGTTGGAAGAGGTCTTGGGTTCATTCCTAGATGGTGGACATGCTTTTCTCTTTTATGCTTACACCTAATGTGTGTATGTTGTGCTTTACTAGTCAGTTAACTTTAATATAATTTGCTATTATAAACATTATGGTTGTTATTCAAGGGTAAACAAACAATGATATAGTGTGGATGTTATACATAGATAACATGGATGCAATATGGATGTCATGCAATAATAAACAGAACAATGTTTACAATGCAGTTTGATTTACTGTTGTGCAAAACTAATTTTTTTTATGTATGTTCATGTTCAAACTGTCCGTAATTTTATGACTATATGGACATCTTGTGTTCTGTTATCTTTGTCTAGAGACAGGGAAGACTTTGTAAGTACTCATCTAATCATACAAACTGACCACTTAGTGGAGTCATCATGAACACTGACAAGTTTGTGGAGTTGTTATGAAATCTGGCCAGCTGGTTGAATAATATTGCCCATATAATAATAGTGGAATCATAATGAAAACTGACCAGTTAGTGGAATCATAATGAAAACTGACCACTTAATGGAATCATTATGAATACTGGTCATTTAGTGGAGTCATGATGAAATATGACCCCTTGGTGGAGAAATAATGAAAACTTTTTAGTTTGTGGAATCATAATGAAAACTGACCATCAGTGGAGTCATCATGAAAAATGACCAGTTAGTGAAGTCATAAATTTGAGACAGGTGGCATATAATAAAATTGTTCTTATTGTTTAAGTACTGAAAATACAGGAATAAGTTTTTTGTATAGGTCACTTTCTTTGTCATTTCAGAAAAAGTCACAGAAGAAATTAAATTCATGTTCTACATGTTATTGCTTAGTTTACATAAACACCTATATCTAGGTATGTTTATATACTTACCGTTCACCATTCCCATCACAAATCAGGACTTATGTTGTCAGAGTGAATGTAATTAGTAAGCCCGTTATCAGATTCATTGTCACTATTAATCCAGTTGTCCGATTCAGTGTAATTAGTAAGCCTATTATCAGATTTATAGTTACAAAGTCTCTTGTCAGAGTCAGCGCTGTCAGAAACCTGTTGCTAGATTCAGTGTAGTTAGCAAACCTGTTGTCAGAGTCAATATAGTTAGCAAGCCTGTTTCAAAATTCAATGTAGTTACTAAGCCTGCTGTCAGAGTCAACATAATTGGCAAGCCTGTTTTTAGAGTCGGTGTAGTTAGGAAGCCTGTTGTCAGATTCATTATAGTTACTAAGCATGTAGTCAAAGTCAATGTAGTCGGCAAGCCTTTTGTCAAAGTCAATGTAGTCAGCAAGCCTTTTGTCGAAGTCAGTGTAGTTCGAAAGCCTGTTGTCATACCTGTTGTCAGGGTCAGTATAGTAAGCAAGCTTGTCAGGGTCAGTGTAGTTAGCAAGCCTGTTGTCAGGGTCAGTGTAGTAAGCAAGCCTGTTGTCAGGGTCAATGTAGTAAGCTAGTCTGTTGTTTGGGTCAGTACCCAAGCAATTTGTTTTGATTGGCTATATTTTTAAATTGGTGTGTGATATGGTCTCTTGACCAAAATGATGGCAAGTGATGTGATTTGAGAACTTATTTGAAAACATTTACATAATGAAGATTCAGTTGCTTTTTCCACACTAAATCATTTCATTATTTCTGTTCATTCATATGACAGTGTTTAAATCATTGATGGCTTGTATAAATTATTTAGTAACTATTGATGTGTCATTATATACACATATTTCCTGTTCTGTTTGTTCATACATAGCTAATTTCTGATCCATTATCTGGTTTTGACATGTTGACAAAACTATTATACATAAGGTGTGAAGGTAAATTTTATAATTTCATGTCTATGGATAGATATATATTGTCTAGATTTTTATCAACAATATATTATTTAAAATTTTTAAGTATAATTTTAAATTATTTAAATATAGTATTTAAAAATTTGTTTTAAACAGTACAGCTTGTCTTGAGAAACCAGGTTCTTTGCACATGGATTTATTGATTATTTAGTGTTCTGTACAGTAATGAGAGACCACCTGTCTTGAGAGACCAGGTTCTCTATGCATGGATTTATTGATTATTTAGTGTTCTGTCCAGTAATGAGAGACCACCCGTCTTGAGAGACCAGGTCCTCAGTATACAGATTTATTGATTATATAATGTCTGACCTGTTAGTGATAGACCCCCTGTCCTGAGACCAATATTTTTTAGCAGTAGGGGTGGTTGTTTTAGATGGTTCTGCTTGATAAACTGCTTGTAATATTTTATTGTCTTTTTGGCATAAATAATTTTCAGTACATATTTTTATTATTCAGTTAGGAAGACAGTACATATATATATATATATATATATATATATATATATATATATATATATATATATATATATATATATATATATATATATATATTGAATTCAGGTTACCATATAGAACATATATGTTTTTTGAAGTAACAAGACAATACAATATATATTTATCCTTTAAGGTAGCATGAGAGCACATATATATTTATCATTTGGGTAATAAGACAGAATGTGTGTGTATATATATATATATATATATATATATATATATATATATATATAGAGATATATATATATATATATATATATATATATATATATATATATAAGTTAGAGAAATTAAATTCATACTCTAGAACCTAGGAGTAATGAGTAGAGTAATCGAGTAATCGGGTCAGCAAGTAATTGACACCCATTGCCTTGCCTGCACGCACCAGCCCATATATAAGAACACATCACCAAAAATGTGATGGCACTGAATCAGTGTTATACAAGCTTGTGCGTAGCAGACACACACACACACACACACATTTATATATATATATATATATATATATATATATATATATATATATATATATATATATATATATATATATAGATAGATAGATGGATAGATATATAGGATTATGTAATTAAATTGCTTGTGTGTTAGTGTTATAAGTCATTTTTTTATATATTTGTTTCATTACATTTTATTGTAATGATTATATTCATGGGATTCTTTTCAAGTAAATTCTGTTTATTTAGAACGTAAAACCTATTGCAGAAGCATTATTTTTAGCTCATTCATAGTTTGTAAACAGCGAAATGGTTGTTTCCAAGATCATGTCAGCCCATGTATCTCTCATGTGTAAACAACATAATTACATTTTTCTTCTATTGGTTTTTCAATGAGAATACATGACAAAGAGACCATGTGACCTATTGTGTGATCTAAAATTGTGTTTAAGTGTAACGGTTTTAGTGACTTTGGGCTAGTTGTTCCTAACATCTTGAAGGAACAAGGTGTTTTTGATTGTTGATGCCAGATTATTTTTCATCTGGTTTTTTTTATATCTAATAATTTATTCTCTAGAAGACTAAACAAGTGCACTTTTTTATAAAGAGTACAGGGAGAAAGAAATTCAGTGGAAATTCCTTGGAATTCTAAAACCAGACTATTATTCTTAATTCACAAATTCATCATGGAACTTAGGACACATCAATAATTCATTCATCAATCGTCATCGTCCGCCATCTTTGAACTTTGCTCGGATTCAAACTTGGATTCATTTAGGATATTTTAGTGATAGGACTTATTAATTTTTGGATTATGTTTACAAACCGTTAGTTCTTTCTGATATTTTTTTTCTAGGGAAATAAATTATTTTTGTTAAAATTTATGCCAAGATTTGTAACAGAAAATTAGGTTGATTGTCCTTGAAATTTTGGTTAAAATATTTCAGAAAATTGTTTTTAAAATTAAACTCTTAAGATACTTGGGTCATGTATGTAAAATTAATACTTGGGCCATGTATGTAATATTAATACTCAGGTTATGCATGTAAAATTAATACTCAGGTCTTGCATGTAAAATTAATACTTGAGTCACATATATAAAATTAATACTCAGGTCATGCACATAAAATTAATACTCAGGTCATGCATGTAAAAATATTACTCAGGTCATGTATGTAAAATTAATACTCTGGTCCCATATGTAAAATTAATTCTTGGGCCATATATGTAAAATAAAAACTCAGGTCATGTATGTAAAATTAATACTCAGGTCTTGTATAAAAAATTAATACTCGGGTCATGTATGTAAAATTAATACTTGGGTAATGTATTTAAAATTAATACTTGGGCCATATATGTAAAATTAATACTTGGGTAATGCATGTAAAATTAATTCTCTGGTAATGTATGTAAAATTAATACTTGGGTCATGAATGTAAAATTAATACTCAGGTCATGTATGTAAAATTCATACTAGGCCATGTATTTAAAATTAATACTCAGGTCATGTATATAAATTTAATACTCAGGTCCTGTATGTAAAATTAATACTCCGGTAATGTATGCAAAATTAATACTTGGGTCATGTATGTAAAATTAATACTCAGGTCATGTATATAAATTTAATACTCAGGTCATGTATGTAAAATTAATACTCTGGTCACATATGTAAAATTAATTCTTGGGCCATATATGTAAAATAAAAACTCAGGTCCTGTATGTAAAATTAATACTCAGGTCATGCATGTAAAATAAATACTTGGGTAATGTATGTAAAATTAATACTCAGGTCATGTATGTAAAATAAAATCTCAGGTCATGTATGTAAAATTAATACTCAGATCATGTATGTAAAATAATACTAGGGTAATGCATGTAAAATTAATACTGGGTAATGTATGTAAAATTAATA
This sequence comes from Potamilus streckersoni, assembly GCA_016746295.1. Taxonomy (NCBI): domain Eukaryota; kingdom Metazoa; phylum Mollusca; class Bivalvia; order Unionida; family Unionidae; genus Potamilus; species Potamilus streckersoni. The sequence goes on from JAEAOA010001201.1 coordinate 1,141,067, forward strand.
CTTGGGTCATGTATGTAAAATTAATACTGGGTAATGTATGTAAAATTAATACTCAGGTCATGTATGTAAAATTAATACTCAGGTCATGCATGTAAAATAAATACTCTGGTAATGTATGAAAATTAATACTTGGGCCATGTATGTAAAATTAATACTTAGGTCATGCATGTAAAATAAATACTTGGGTAATGTATGTAAAATTAATACTTGGGTAATGTATTTAAAATTAATACTTAGGTCATGCATGTAAAATTAATATCTGGATCATCTATCTAAAATTAATACTCAGGTCATGCATGTAAAATTAATACTTGGGTCAAGTATGTAAAATTAATACTTGGGCCATGTATTTAAAATTAATACTCAGGTCATGCATGTAAAATTAATTCTTCAGTCATGTATGTAAAATTAATACTTGGGCCATATATGTAATATTAAAACTTGGGTCATGTATGTAAACTTAATTCTCAGATCATTTATGTAAAATAATACTTGGGTCATGCATGTAAAGTTAATACTCAGTAAAATTAATACTAGGTTCATGTATTTAAAATTAATACTCAGGTCATGTATGGAAAATTTGACTAAAGATATTTTGTACAATTTACAGCCATGAATACAAATGATAAAAATTAAATAAATCATGTTCCATATAAAAATGAGTGTGAGTATTTAATTACTGTGTAAGTTTTTGAGATGCTGACTAAATTAAATTTATTGATTTATTGGTTTATATATTACCATATTTCCTTTTGAGTATAGATATAGTTTGAACTAAGATATCCAGGAATAATTTTATGAGACAAAAATAGTAATCATTTGTTTCCTGACCAGATAAGTTTGACATTGCTCATCAGTAAGAGACACTGTGATCAAGTTACATCATCATTATTCTTTGATCTTGTCAAGTAATGACAAAATGGTGGTAATAAATAGAGTAATAGAATTGGGTCAATGGATTATTGTGTCAATCATCTCCTACTGCCCTAAAGCCACATTTGATGTCTTTTTGTTGTGTCAGTCATCTCCTACTGCCCTAAAGCCACATTTGATGCCTTTTTGTTGTGTCAATCATCTCCTACTGCCCTAAAGCCACATTTGATGCCTTTTTGTTGTGTCAATCATCTCCTACTGCCCTAAAGCCACATTTGATGTCTTTTTGTTGTGTCAGTCATCTCCTACTGCCCTAAAGCCACATTTGATGTCTTTTTGTTGTGTCAATCATCTCCTACTGCCCTAAAGCCACATTTGATGTCTTTTTGTTGTGTCAATCATCTCCTACTGCCCTAAAGCCACATTTGAAGTCTTTTTGTTGTGTCAATCATCTCCTACTGCCCTAAAGCCACATTTGATGTCTTTTTGTTGTGTCAATCATCTCCTACTGCCCTAAAGCCACATTTGATGTCTTTTTGTTGTGTCAATCATCTCCTACTGCCCTAAAGCCACATTTGATGTCTTTTTGTTGTGTCAGTCATCTCCTACTGCCCTAAAGCCACATTTGATGTCTTTTTGTTGTGTCAATCATCTCTTACTGCCCTAAAGCCACATTTGATGTCTTTTTGTTGTGTCAATCATCTCCTACTGCCCTAAAGCCACATTTGATGTCTTTTTGTTGTGTCAATCATCTCCTACTGCCCTAAAGCCACATTTGATGTCTTTTTGTTGTGTCAATCATCTCCTACTGCCCTAAAGCCACATTTGATGTCTTTTTGTTGTGTCAGTCATCTCCTACTGCCCTAAAGCCACATTTGATGTCTTTTTGTTGTGTCAATCATCTCCTACTGCCCTAAAGCCACATTTGATGTCTTTTTGTTGTGTCAATCATCTCCTACTGCCCTAAAGCCACATTTGATGTCTTTTTGTTGTGTCAATCATCTCCTACTGCCCTAAAGCCACATTTGATGTCTTTTTGTTGTGTCAGTCATCTCCTACTGCCCTAAAGCCACATTTGATGTCTTTTTGTTGTGTCAGTCATCTCCTACTGCCCTAAAGCCACATTTGATGTCTTTTTGTTGTGTCAATCATCTCCTACTGCCCTAAAGCCACATTTGATGTCTTTTTGTTGTGTCAATCATCTCCTACTGCCCTAAAGCCACATTTGATGTCTTTTTGTTGTGTCAATCATCTCCTACTGCCCTAAAGCCACATTTGATGTGTTTTTGTTGTGTCAATCATCTCCTACTGCCCTAAAGCCACATTTGATGTCTTTTTGTTGTGTCAATCATCTCCTACTGCCCTAAAGCCACATTTGATGGTTTTTTCTTGTGTCAGTCATCTCCTACTGCCCTAAAGCCACATTTGATGTCTTTTTGGGTCTTGAACAAGTACCATTGCACCAGGATGCCAAGAAAACAATTCTCAAAATTCCAAGCAGACACTAGACAGATATATGCATACAGATGGAAAGACATAGAAGATATTTATTAATTTTGCAATATTGATGGCTGGAAGTCTATATAGTCCAGGCAGTACAGATGTTATTCAGTCCACTGATTACAGGGATTAAATGAATACAATGTCTACATAATCAATAGAACCTCACTGTTGCTGACAAGTTCATCTACCTTGGCAACACCTTGTCACCAGTCTCCATTGATGAAGATATCACTCTCAGGATTGGTGCAAGTGCAGACTTCACAATACTTATCGGAATAGAAGAGGAATCAGCCTGCAAACTAAGCATAAGGTGTACTGCCCTCACTCTTGTACACCTGTGAGACATGGTTCAGTCGATATGCAAGACCGCTAAACTTCTTCTACATGCACTGCCTCAGAAACTGCTACACATCAAATGGCAGGACAAGACTCCCACACAGAAGTCCTTCAGAGAGCTAAGATGATAAACGTCCATGCCATGCTCAGAAGGTCACAACTCCACTGGGCAGGTCATGTCTGCTATATGCCTGATGAGTGCATCCCAAAGAGACTGTTTTATGGGAAATTCGCAGAAGGCTAGTGTTCCAGAGCAGGCAAAAAAAAAAACGTTCAGTGACACTCTCAAAGCCTCTATGAAATCTTGTGGCATTGATGCAAACAGCTGGGAGCAGCTTGTCAAAGACTGTGCTGCCTGGTGTCACCAGAACAACTTGGCTGCTTTAGAAGAACACCGGATCAACGAGTCCAAACATAAATGCCAGCAGAGGAAGAGCAAAGTCAGTGCCAACCCTCAATCCCTGTCCTCATTGTTCTAGAATCTTCAGAGCGTGGACTGGTTTCACCAGCCATCTGCGCATTCACAGACCAACCCAGATCTGAAGTCATTGTCGTCCTCATGACAGAAAGACAAAAACAAAACCTATGTAGTGTACTGTTAGACAAACTATGTAGTGTACTGTTAGACAAACTATGTAGTGTACTGTTAGACAAACTATGTAGTGTACTGTTAGACAAACTATGTAGTATGCTGTTAGACAAACTATGTAGTGTACTGTTAGACAAACTGTAGTGTACAGGAAGACAAACTGTAGTGTACTGTTAGACAAACTATGTAGTGTACTGGAAGAGAACCACGATACATTCCATCAGTCTAGTCTCTTAAACAGAAGCTGTCATTGTTTTTTCTTCTTATTCATTTGTTTGCATCAAAGAAAAAAGTTATCATCTGAATTAAGACCACTTGCCAATTCAGACCACTCATTTTTGCTCAATCAATTCTCTGCATGTAATAATTGTTAAAAATTATAGTTATTCATTTTGAAGCTATTGAATTTTGTTGTCTTTAAATCTTAGTCATACTACATTTCTTCTTGCAACATTAGTCAAACCCATGTAAGTAGGAAGTTAGACATAAGAGTCATTTTTCAGTGGCAACATTTTGTTGAGGTTGTGGTTAAAATAAATTGGGAATATGTTTTTATTAGTCCTGATTTATTTGCATCATATTCATCTTAATTCATCACGAAGCAAAGAGATTTCTTTCCATCACATGATCACTTAATGCTTATATGTTGGGATTAAGATCAGACTCAGAAAATTTGCATTAAAATGTGCCGGAAGTTTATAAATTTAATTATATTTCTTAAATCCATTGATACATTTTCTTCATATCTGAGACGAGATGACAAGACGCTAAGACAACTCATTTAGTGACACATGTGACCTTTGACCCCTTTGACCATGTGGTCTGGTCAGACTCAAAAAATATGCATTAGGGTTGTAGCTGCATTTTTATTCAGTTTGTGGATTTTCTTGATATTTTGAATGGATCACAGTCTGATCATGTTGATTATTGTTTTTTTTTATAGTAAATCACTATGGCGTGCATGAGTTTGAAAACCAGACCTTATTGCCATGTCATGTCAAAGGTCACTGCTTGGATTGTCTTGGTCTTTGTTGTGCTTATGAACATGGTGATTTATAGTCATACACAAATATTCATCAAGCTTTGTATTTAATTCTTTTTCAGAGAATAAGCTGATAAACAGCAATCTGACATTGATTTCAATGTCAGAGGTTTTGACTCGGTTTTTTTTTTAATTGTAATGGCTTGTGAGCATGATAACAAAAATAATTGTGAATGGATTTTTTTCAGACCTAGTGTGTGGGTATATCATAATAATGCCTAGACTTGTGTCAGTTTTGTAAGTTGGTGTTTTTTTTATAAAAATATTTTAATGGATATTTTCTAAATTGAAATTGAACTTGTTGGTGTATCTAGGCAGTATCTGAAACATGTTCAATAATCTGCCATACATGAGTGGATTTTTTTTCAGGGTGGAGGTCAGAAACTATGGCATTGATATCAGGTGAAGGCCAGAGGCAGTGGCAATGATATCAGGGTAAAGGTCAGAGGCCAGTGCAATGATTTTTGTGCTGATTTTAATTTGTGAAGAGGTAAACTCACACATGTTGCTTGTAAAAAATATTTAATTACCAAATTTAATATATTAAAACTGTGCTGTATACACCAAATTTTGTGTATTAAAATTGTGAAGTATACACCAAATTTGGTAAATTAAAATTTGAAGTATACATGAGATGGTTGCAGTACTCAGTTCTTAAAAACAATGGAGGGAAGGTTTCTCATGTTTTCCTGGAGATTCTTTTTTGTCTGTAGAACATCAATTTCTCTGAGGGACTCTTGTTTTAATTTAATATTGTTATTATGGTAACATTGATAACTTATTGTGGGTTTTTCTTGCAGGCTTGAGGCTGTTTATTTCAAATGCTACCCTTTGTGTCCAAACAGACTTGTATATCCAGAGATATTTCCAGGTGAGTTCTTTGTACTCTTTATATTGTCACCATGTCTGTGATAGAATTATATATTATCACCATGTCTGATAGAATTCTATATTATCACCATGTCTGTGATAGAATTTTATATTCTCACCATGTCTGTGATAAAATTATATATTATCACCATGTCTGTGATAGAAATCTATATTCTCACCATGTCTGTGATAAAATTATATATTATCACCATATCTGTGATAGGATTCTATATTCTCACTATGTCTGTGATAGAATTCAATAGTATCACCATGTCTGGGATAAAATTATATATTATCACCATATCTGTGATAGAATTATATATTGTCACCATGTATGTGATAAAATTATATATTATCACCATATCTGTGATAGGATTCTATATTCTCACTATGTCTGTGATAGAATTCAATAGTATCACCATGTCTGGGATAAAATTCTACATTATCACCTTGTCTTTAATAGAATTCTATATTATCACCATCTATGATAAAATTCTATATTATCACCATGTCTCTGACACTTCTATAATATCACCATGCATTGGATAAAATTCTATATTATCACATCTGTGATAGAATTCTATATTATCACCATGTATGTGATAGAATTCTATATTATCACCATATCTGTGATAGAATTCTATATTGTCACCATGTATGTGATACAATTATATATTATCACCATATCTGTGATAGAATTCTATATTATCACCATGTCTATGATAGAATTCTATATTATCACCATGTCTGTGATAGAATTCTATATTATCACCATGTCTGTGATAGAATTCTATATTATCACCATGTATATGATAGAATTCTATATTATCACCATGTCTGTGATAGAATTCTATATTATCACCTTGTATGTGATAGAATTCTATATTATCACCATGTATATGATAGAATTCTATATTATCACCATGTATGTGATAGAATTCTATATTATCACCATGTCTGTGATAAAATTATATATTATCACCATATCTGTGATAGAATTCTATATTATCACCATGTATATGATAGAATTCTATATTATCACCATGTCTGTGATAGAATTCTATATTATCACCATGTATGTGATAGAATTCTATATTATCATCATGTATATGATAGAATTCTATATTATCATCATGTATATGATAGAATTCTATATTATCACCATGTCTGTGATAGAATTATGTTATAACTATGCTTAGGATTGAATTATATATTATCACAATGTCTATGATATAGAACTCTATATTATCAATATATCTAGGATTGAGTTTCCTATTATCACCATGTCTAGGATTGAATTTTGTTTTATCACCATGTCTAGCATTGAATTCTATATTAACACCATGTCTAGGATTGAATTATATATAATGACCATGTCTAGGATTGAGTTCTATTTTATCACCATGTCTAGGATTGAGTTCTATATTATCACTATGTCTAGGATTGAATACTATATTATCACTATGTCTAGGATTGAGTTCTGTTTTATCACTGTCTAGGATTGAGTTCAATATTATCTCTATGTCTATGATTCAGTTGTATGTTAATGATATGTCTAGGATTGAGTTGTATTTTATTGCTTTGTCTAGGATTAAGTTCTATTTGATAACTTTGTCTAGGATTGTGTTCTATATAATCTCTTTGTCTTGGATTGAGTTCTATTTTATCACTACGTTTAAGATTATGTTCTACATTATAATGATGACTAAGACTGAGTTACATTATTATTGCTCTGTCTAGGATTGAGTTCTATATTATCTCTGTCTTGGATTCAGTTCTATATTATCGCCTGTCGAGGATTGAATTTTGTATTATAACTATGTCTAGGATTGAGTTCTGTATTATTACTATGTCTAGCATTGAGTTCAATATTATCACTATGTCTGCGATTGAAATCTTTATTCTTGCCATGTCTTAGATTTGAGTTTAGCATTATTACAGTGTATAGGATTGAGTTGTATATTACCACCATGGGAACCATAAGTGGCCAAGTGGTCTAAAGAGCTCACAATTACAGATCACTGCCATCACACCTCTGTCTGTGTGGGTTTTAGTCTTTGGCTTAGCCAATGGTACATGAGAAAGCTTGCAAGTAGCTTCTTGTGGGTCAGTGATTCTTTCCGGGTTTTCCCTGTTTCTTCCTCCACCATTTTTCCTGGCCACCATGTATAGCCTATCTTGTGCTGAAAATGACATTAAACCCTACAACAACAGCAGCATTATGACCATGTGCAGGACTGAGTTCTATATTATCACCATGACTAGAATAGAATTTTGTGTTGTCACCATGTCTAGGATTGAGTTCTGTATTATCACCATGGCTAGGATTGAGTTATATATTATCACCATGTCTAGGATTGAGTTCTATATTATCATGTCTAGGATTCAGTTCTGTATTATCACCATGACTAGAATTGAGTTATATATTATCACCATATCTAGGTTGAGTTCCATATTAACACTATGTCCAGGATTGAGTTCTATATTATCACCATGTCTAGAATTGAGTTTTATATTATCACCATATCTAGGATTGAGTTCTGTATTATCACCATGTCTAGGATTGAGTTCTTTATTATCACCATGTCAAGGATTGAGTTTTATATTATAACCATGTCTTGGATTCAGTTTTGTATTATTACCTTGTCTAGGATTGAGTTCTATATTCCCACCATGTCTAGGGTTGAATTATATAATATCACCATGTCTGTGATAGAATTCTATGTTATCACCATGTACGTGATTGAGTTTTATATTATCACCATGTCTAGATTGAGTTCTGTATTATCACCATGTCTAGGATTGAGTTCTATATTATAACCATGTCTTGGATTGAGTTCTATATTATCACTCTGTCTAGGATTGAGTTCTATATTAAAACCATGTCTTGGATTGAGTTCTATATTATCACCATGTCTGTGATAGAATTCTATGTTATCACCATGTCTAGGATTGAGTTCTATATTAAAACCATATCTTGGATTGAGTTCTATATTATCACCATGTCTGTGATAGAATTCTGTTATCACTATGTCTAGGATTGAGTTCTATATTATCACTCTGTCTAGGATTGAGTTCTATATTAAAACCATGTCTAGGATTGAGTTCTATATTATCACTGTCTAGGATTGAGTTCTATATTATCCCCATGTCTAGGATTGAGTTCTGTATTATCACCATGTCCATGATTGAGTTCTATATTAACACCATGTCTTGGATTGAGTTCTATATTATCTATCTGTCTAGGATTGAGTTCTATATTATCACCATGTCTAGGATTGAGTTCTATATTATCACCATGTCTAGGATTGAGTTCTATATTGTCATCATGTTTGTGATAGAATTTTATGTTATCATCATGTCTAGGATTGATTTCTGTGTTATTACCATGTCCAGGGCAGAGTTCTATATTATTGCCTTGTCTAGGATAGAATTTTGTATTATCACCATGTTCAGGATTGAGTTATATATTATCACAATGTCTAAGATCGAGTTTTATGTTATCACTATGTCCAGGATTGAGTTCTATATTATCACCATGTCTAGGATTGAGTTCTATGTTATCACCATGTCTAGCATTGAGTTCTATATTATCACCATGTCTAGGATTGAGTTCTGTATTATCACCATGTTCAGGATTGAGTTCTATATTATCACAATGTCTAAGATTGAGTTCTATGTTATCACTATGTCTAGGATAAAATCTAATTTATTTAAACTGACCTTTTGGAACATTTGTACTTAGATTTATTGTAATGAAACCATTTGGGCATGATTTAGCAATTTGTCTTATATGTAAATGACTTGATTAGTTTTTCATACTGTTATAACAATTTCAATATATTTTTGTTTTGTATATTTGGGACTTGGACATTTTGGTTTGCAGTGTTTTACAGACACAACTCTTTTATAATTTTTTTTGCTTTTTGAGTCAAGATTTCAGTTTGCTGGCCCTCTGTTTTAGAATCTTTCTGTTTGCACGCCAAAATTGTGTCTACTGTTTGCATGCCAAAATTGTATCTACCGTTTTGGAATCTTTCTGTTTGCACGCCAAAATTGTCTCTACTGTTTTGATTTTGTAAGAGGAGGACTTTAAGCCAGACTTTAAGAAATCAGGTCTGTGACAGTCCCCAGGGCAAATCATGTCTGTGACAGTCCCCAGGGCAAATCAGATCTGTGACAGTCCCAAGAGCAAATCAGGTTTGAGTAACACCCAAACTAAATTCTATTGTATTCACACCTTGATTGATTTCAATTTTCCTTCTGTAAAGTACCATGTTCACAAAGACATTGTGGTTGAGGGAAGTGGTATGGCTGGCTGCATGTCACAAAACCAAAACACAGGTTCATCAGAGTCTTAATTGATACATTAAGCATAATTGATTAAGCATAATTGATACATTAAGCATAATTGATACATTAAGCATAATTGATACATTAGGCATAATTAATACATTAAGCATAATTGATTAAGCAAAATTGATCATCATTAGAAACTGCTGTAATTGATAGAGTTCTTGATTGCTCAATAATAAAATATAACAATTGATACATAAGCTAAAATGCTCAACAATACAATCTAAGTACATTAGGTACCATTGCTCAACATTTAAATTCAATTTTAATTGATACATTAAGTGTGTGTATGTATGTATGTGTGTGTGATTTTGATTTTGAACATAGTTTTAATGATTTGAGTCATATTGCTATGATGTCTGGCAGTTCATAATCATATCTAGCATTGGGGCATCAGAAGGAGTTATAATTGATACAATAATCATCAGTGTTCAACATTAGAAGGCATTGTATTTGATACAGTAAGCATTAGTTTTCAACATTAGAAGGCATTGTATTTGATACAGTAAGCATTAGTGTTCAACATTAGAAGGCATTGTAATTGATACAATAAGCATCAGTGTTCAACATTAGAAGGCATTGTGATTGATACAATAAGCATCAGTGTTCAACATTAGAAGGCATTGTAATTGATACAATAAGCATCAGTGTTCAACATTAGAAGGCATTGTAATTGATACAATAAGCATCAGTGTTTAACATTAGAGGCATTGTAATTAATACAATAAACATCAGTGTTCAGCATTAGAAGGCATTGTAATTGATACAATAAGCATCAGTGTTCAACATTAGAAGGCATTGTAATTGATACAATAAGCATCAGTGTTCAGCATTAGAAGGCATTGTAATTGATACAATAAGCATCAGTGTTCAACATTAGAAGGCATTGTAATTGATACAATAAGCATCAGTGTCAACATTAGAAAGCGATGTAATTGATACAATAAGCATCAGTGTTCAACATTAGAAGGCATTGTAATTGATACAATAAGCATCAGTGTTCAACATTAGAAGGCATTGTAATTGATACAATAAGCATCAGTGTTCAACATTAGAAGGCATTGTAATTTATACAATAAGCATCAGTGTTCAACAGTATATAGCATTGTAATTGATACAATAAGCATCAGTGTTCAACATTATAAAGCATTGTAATTGATACAATAAGCATCTGTGTTCAGCATTAGAAGCTGATATAATTATGTTAATCCCAATTGTTCAACATTTAACCCTGAAAAATTTCAGGCGACTACATTTATTTGGTTTGGCCAAGGTCATTTTGATTGGGGTCAAGGTCAAACCTTTGTATAGCATTAGGTCATCCAAAATAAATTGTTCTTTTAAAAATTTATATCAGGTCATAAATTGATAGGCTGTTAATTAATAAGTATTTTTATGATGTCTTTCTTTGTATGATACAACATTAATTTTCAAGAAAAATCTAGACATGAAGTGAATGCCATTAGGGAATACATATGCTGTTTATCACGAAATGTTGTTTGTAACGGGGTATTAGGATTACCAGCATTTTATTAATGTCCTTTATAACAGAATACTAGAATTTTTTAAAATATAATGCTCTAGCAAATCAAGAGATACATTCCTATGTCAAGACAAAAATGTTCTTTATGGATTTGTATTACTTGTCTGGCAGGTGTTACAAACTGTGTGATGAATTATTATTACCCTTACATTTATCAAATCAATATATTGGTCCCATATTATAATACACCTTATTTTAACCTCAGTATAACACTATCCCATATATCGGGGCCCCGAGTGGCTGAGTGGTCCAAAGCGCTGTCCGTTACGGATCACTGCCATCTCACCTCTGTTTGCGTGTGTTCGAGTCTAGGATTCGGCTAATGTAGATATGTGAGAAAGCTTGCCAGTAGCTTCTCGTGGGTCGGTGGATCTTTCCGGTGATTTCCCGGTTTCTTCCTCCACCATTAATACTGGCCGCCATGAATAGCCTATCGTGTGCTGAAAAATGGCGTTAAGCCCAACAACAAACAAACAAACACTATCCCATATAATACACGTATGATTATGAAACTCATTATAACATGATATAACAAAGGTAATGACTTTCACTGTAAATACCTAATTAGAACTATGTCCAATATAACACAGGTTGTTGTTGTTGTTGTAGGGTTCAATGCCATTTTTCAGCACAATAAAGGCTATACATGGCGGCCAGTATTAATGGTGGAGGAAGAACCCTGGAAAACCCCGGGAAGAACCACCGACCCACGAGAAGCTACTGACAGACTTTCTCACTTACCCATGTTAGCTGAGTCTGGACTCGAACTCACCCAGACAGAGGTGAGATGGCAGTGATCCGTAACGGTCAGTGCTTTAGACCACTTGGCCACTGGGACCCCTATAACACAGGTAATCATGTAGTTGTAGATCTCACTCTAAAGCAAAATTGATTATAGAATAGTCCCTGATTTAACATTTGTATGGTCATACATATCACCATAAACTTCTTCTAAAATAGTCTTTCATGTAACATAAGCATGACAATTGATTCACTATTAAGTACCTCATTATAACACTGTACAATATAATACATCTGGACATGGATATCTCTATCACATTGTTCCTGACATATATATCATCGTAACACAAATCCTGATATATGTGAATAGCCATGAATTTTGCATTAAAATACCTCATTATACCATGGTTTCTGATATAACACCAGCATGGTGATGAACCTCACTATAAAGCAACTCAATACAACACTGTCCCTGATATAACATAGATATGGTCATGGATATCTATAAAAATACCATATTATAACATTGTTATATAACATAAATATATTCATAGATTTCACTAAAAAGTACCTCAGTACAACAGTCTTTGATATAATGGTATGGTCATTGATTTTGCTAAAAAGTACCTCAGTACAGCACAGTCTTTGATATAATGGTATGGTCATTGATCTCAATATAAAGTTCTTCTTTATGATCCAGTCCCTGATGGCTATTATAATGGATCTTTCTATAAAGCACCTCATAATAACACTGTCCCTGAAATAGCATAAATCCCATCATATTGGATGAATAGTATTTTTATATATAGTGCTACATGGTATAAGGCATTGTTTTTTTATATATCATTTCTCTCTCCTGAAAAGATTTTTATTGAAGAACCAGTATTTTAACATCAAGGATCAATTTCAGCCAGTTGTAAAGAAGTAGAAAAAGCTCAAAGGACATGTGCTTTATAAATGTTTGTTTGCATATCAAACATAGCTATCTTGTGAATCGCTTCAGCACTTTTGTAGTATAGCATTCCCTCACTATAATGTCAGGGCGCTCTTAAGTAGTCAAGTGGTCCAAAGTGCTCACCATTACTGATCACTGCCATCTCACTTCTGTGTGGCTTTGATTCTCAGATTTGGCCAATGTAGGTATGTGGAAAAGCTTGCCAGTAGCTTCTCATGGGTCCGTGGTTCTTTCCTGGGTTTTCCCAGTTTCTTCCTCCACCATTTATACTGGCCACCATGTATAGCCTATCTTGTGCTGAAAAATGTCAGCAACAACAACAACAACACTATAAGGTTATTCATTATAACAATTCCTGTTCCTGTTATAATATTATTCATTATAACACAGTTCCTGTTATAACATGGTTCATTATAACACAGTTCCTATTATAACATGGTTAATTATTACAAATATCCTCTATTAAGGTGAGTATGCTCATGTAGTAAAATTGTATATAAAATATATTCATTATAAAGTGGCCTCACTTTAAGCTGATACACAGTATGACTGCCATTAACTTCATAATGATGATGGAGTACTGGATTTACCATTTTATTTGAGATAAAAGTTAAACAATAATTTTGGAAGGGCTTTAAAAAGGTACTACAAAACAAGTGATTGCTTAACAGAGTTGACTTTTGAAGCAGTTTCCTTTGCATTTATCATGATATTACATTTATTTGTTTATCTGATGAATGGCATGAAATGTGTGATAAATCTGCATGTATATGAACATCTCTCAAGACTAAGTTTTTTTCCAGAAAACATTCTTGACACATCTCATTTTTTTCTTCTAGAAACATACCTGTACAATACACCAAATCAGCTATATAAACGATTGAGGGAATTTTGTAGAAGACCACACCTTGCAAGGAGTCATAACATTCAGGTAAGTGCCAATAGGTTACATTTGAGTTTGTCACATTTCTATTTTTTTTTTATTGTTGTTTTGCAGCTGCCATCACTTTATAGTTATATGATTAAGATTTTTTTTATTGTTAAAGGCAAACATGAAAAAATATATTGAATGTGTATTTTATTTTCAAACAAAGAAATAATACAACCTAGTTTATCTGGACCAGTCTAGGTTAAGCAAAGATATCACACAGCATAGTTAGCCTGGGCCACTCTAGATCAAGCAAAGATGTAATATGACTTAGTTTATCTGGGCCACTCTAGGTTAAGCAAAGATATAATATGACCTAGTTTATCTGGGCCACTCTAGGTTAAGCAAAGATATAACACAGTATAGTTTGCCTGGGCCACTCTAGATCAAGCAAAGATGTAATATGACTTAGTTTATCTGGGCCACTCTATTAGGCAAAGATATAACACAACATAGTTTACTTGGGCCACTCTAGGTTAAGCAAAGATATAATATGACCTAGTTTATCTGGGCCACTCAAGGTTGAGCAAAGATACAACACAGCATAGTTTAGCTGGGCCACTCTAGATCAAGCAAGGATGTAATATGACTTAGTTTATCTGGGCCACTCTATTAAGCAAAAATATAACACAGCATAGTTTACCTGGGCCACTCTAGATCAAGCAAAGATGTAATATGACTTAGTTTATCTGGGCCACTCTATTAAGCAAAGATATAACACAGCATAGTTTACCTAGGCCACTCTAGATCAAGCAAAGATGTAATATGACTTAGTTTATCTGGGCCACTCTATTAAGCAAAGATATAACACAGCATAGTTTACCTGGGCCACTCTAGATCAAGCAAAGATGTAATATGACCTAGTTTATCTGGGCCACTCTAGGTTAAGCAAAGATATAATATGACCTAGTTTATCTGGGCCACTCTAGGTTAAGCAAAGATATAGCACAGTATAGTTTGCCTGGGCCACTCTAAATCAAGCAGAGATGTAATATGACTTAGTTTATCTGGGCCACTCTATTAAGCAAAGATATAACACAACATAGTTTACCTGGGCCACTCTAGATCAAGCAAAGATGTAATATGACTTAGTTTATCTGGGCCACTCTATTAAGCAAAGATGTAACACAACATAGTTTACATGGGCCACTCTAGATCAAGCAAAAATATAATATGACCTAGTTTATCTGGGCCACTCTAGGTTAAGCAAAGATATAACACAGCATAGTTTACCTGGGCCACTCTAGATCAAGCAAAGATGTAATATGACTTAGTTTATCTGGGCCACTCTATTAAGCAAAGATATAACACAGCATAGTTTACCTGGGCCACTCTAGATCAAGCAAAGATGTAATATGACCTAGTTTATCTGGGCCACTCTAGGTTAAGCAAAGATTTAATATGACCTAGTTTATCTGGGCCACTCTAGATTAAGCAAAGATATAATATGACCTAGTTTATCTGGGCCACTCTAGGTTAAGCAAAGATATAACACAGTATGGTTTGCCTGGGCCACTCTAGATCAAGCAAAGATGTAATATGACTTAGTTTATCTGGGCCACTCTATTAAGCAAAGATATAACACAGCATAGTTTACCTGGGCCACTCTAGATCAAGCAAAGATGTAATATGACCTAGTTTATCTGGGCCACTCTAGGTTAAGCAAAGATATAATATGACCTAGTTTATCTGGGCCACTCTAGATTAAGCAAAGATATAATATGACCTAGTTTATCTGGGCCACTCTAGGTTAAGCAAAGATATAACACAGTATAGTTTGCCTGGGCCACTCTAGATCAAGCAAAGATGTAATATGACCTAGTTTATCTGGGCCACTCTAGGTTAAGCAAAGATATAATATGACCTAGTTTATCTGGGCCACTCTAGATTAAGCAAAGATATAATATGACCTAGTTTATCTGGGCCACTCTAGGTTAAGCAAAGATATAACACAGTATGGTTTGCCTGGGCCACTCTAGATCAAGCAAAGATGTAATATGACTTAGTTTATCTGGGCCACTCTATTAGGCAAAGATATAACACAACATAGTTTACCTGGGCCACTCTAGGTTAAGCAAAGATATAATATGACCTAGTTTATCTGGGCCACTCTAGGTTAAGCAAAGATATAATACAACCTGCTTTACTTTGACCACTCTAGACTAAGCAAAGATATAATACAGTTTAGTTTACCTGGGCCACTTTAGACCAAAACTGAGCATGCTGGTTGGACAAATGCATATTCCTGACAATATTGCTATTAATTTTAGTCAAAATATATGGGAACATTTTTTTATTAGTACATTAATTTCCATAAAAAGAGAAAATTTATTATATTTTGTATCATTTCTGAATGTAATTAGGTTAATGATTTTATTTTAAACAAATAAAGTTTCTCAGTGCATCAGTTGACTCTATTTGATTGTGGTGCTGCTTAAGACTGGATGGACTATATTTGATTGTGAGACTACCTAAAACTGGTTGAACTGTATTTGATAGTGGAACTGCTTAAGACATGATCCTAAAACTTGTTGGACTCGATTTGACTGTGGAACTGGTTGCCAATGGACTATATTTGATTGTGGGACTACCTAAAACTGGTTGAACTGTATTTTATAGTGGAACTGCTTAAGACATGATAGGCTTTTTGATTGTGAGACTGCTAAAAACTGGCTTGACTGTATTTGATTGAGGGACTTCCTAAAACTTGTTGGACTCGATTTGACTGTGAGACTGCTTAAAACTGGCTTGACTGTATTTGATTGTGAGAATACTGTTTGGACTGTGTTTGATTGGGACTACTTAAGATTTGTTTGATGTGTTTGTGAGACTGCTTAAGATACATTTTACTGTATTTGATTCTGGGATTACTTAAGAAATGTTGGACTGTATTTTATTATGGGACTTCTTAAGACTGGTTGCACTGTAAGACTTCTCATGACCAGCATTTAACTTGTTGGTTCTAAATTAATATGGTTCCAATCAACTTCCACTACAGCAGTGTTTGTGGCCATTTGGATAATCTGATATTATTGGTATCACAAACCCTCTTGAGTTGATAGTCAAATTAATGTGGCATTTCCAACAAGAGTCTTCTAATGCCATCTAGTTTGTTCTAAATGAAAATTGTGCTGGTCTTGAATTCACTATGATTGTCAGAGCTGCAAATTTAAAACATTCTTGATATTTCTCAAAACTGTCAGAAATAATTTGAACATTCAACAGTTAAAATGTATAAAATCAACTTATATTGAATTCCTGGGAACAAAATTTTGGCAAGGATCTCTTGCTTAATGTCTCTCCTGGAAAGCTTAGGTGAGACATACTGGTTGGTGTTTCAGTTCCAGTTTATTTTGGATGGATGCAGGTATCAACATTAAGCTTTTACATTACATTCATTTTTCTACAACTGTTCCATGTAGAGTCATGGAACATGTTGATTGGATTTATTTTGACAGGTTTTATTCCTAATTAGCAAAAGTAGGCCTCAGTGATTAAATTAAATTTGACTTTTCCTGTTTGAATGTCTTATCTTGAAACATGGTGGATGCATTTATCTTGATAAGTACAAATTAACACGATAAAAATTGGGTCATTATGATCTTGATGGGTACTACTTAATATGATAGAAATCAGGTCATTGTGATCTTGATGGGTACTACTTATTATGATAGAAATCAGGTCATTGTGATCTTGATGGATACTACTTAATATGATAGAAATCAGGTCATTGTGATCTTGATGGATACTATTTAATATGATAAAATCAGGTCATTGTGATCTTGATGGATACTATTTAATATGATAGAAATCAGGTCATTGTGATCTTCATGGGTACTACTTAATATGATAGAAATCAGGTCATTGTGATCTTGTTGGGTACTACTTAATATGATAGAAATCAGGTCATTGTGATCTTGATGTGTACTACTTAATATGATAGAAATCAGGTCATTGTGATCTTGATGGATACTACTTAATATGATAGAAATCAGGTCATTGTGATCTTGATGGGTACTACTTAATATGATAGAAATCATGTCATTGTGATCTTGATGGATACTATTTAATATGATAGAAATCAGGTCATTGTGATCTTGACGGATACTACTCAATATGATAGAAATCAGGTCATTGTGATCTTGATGGATACTATTTAATATGATAGAAATCATGTCATTGTGATCTTGATGGATACTATTTAATATGATAGAAATCAGGTCATTGTGATCTTGATGGGTACTACTTAATATGATAGAAATCAGGTCATTGTGATCTTGATGGATACTATTTAATATGATAAAATCAGGTCATTGTGATCTTGATGGATACTATTTAATATGATGGAAATCAGGTCATTGTGATCTTGATGGGTACTACTTAATATGATAGAAATCAGGTCATTGTGATCTTGATGGATACTATTTAATATGATAAAATCAGGTCATTGTGATCTTGATGGATACTATTTAATATGATGGAAATCAGGTCATTGTGATCTTGATGGGTACTACTTAATATGATAGAAATCAGGTCATTGTGATCTTGATGGATACTATTTAATATGATAGAAATCAGGTCATTGTGATCTTGATGGGTACTACTTAATATGATAGAAATCAGGTCATTGTGATCTTGTTGGGTACTATTTAATATGATAGAAATTAGGTCATTGTGATCTTGTTGGGTACTATTTAATATGATAGAAATCAGGTCATTGTGATCTTGATGGATACTACTTAACACGTTAAAAAACAAGTCATTTTGGTCTAATTTTCATGCTCAAGTGATGACAGAAAATTCTGACATTCATCTGCAGATCTTGAACTTGATTGGTTGTAGAATCATAGATCTTTAAAAGGGAATTCATTTGAGAGTATTCATGCTTAGAAAACAGTTGTAGTGACCTACTTTTTATATGGGTTATAAGATTATGCCATAGTGGAGCAGAAGAGGGGATTGATTTGGTAACATTAATGCAGTCAGTATTGTGATTCATGAGCAACTGTTCTGGATAAATATACATTAATTTAACCTCTGTCCACATTTTTGTGTGTGTCTGATATCCATTCATTTTTTCAGGTTGATGTTGAGAAGTACATGTGGAAAACTTTGCGGTCAGAGTTTGAAAATCTTTTATGTAAATAAAGACAGTTTTAGTTGGTCTTTTCATTCAGGTGTAACTTTTTTTACTTCCATTGAAATTGTAAATTGCAATTATGATATTAATATGTAGATTATGCTTTTTGCCACTTATAATAGCATTAATTATGCTTATACCTCTAGGTTGGCATGTATACAGCACAGTACATTGATCCTATCTACTATCAGAATATGATCCTGTATATCAAGATATATGCTGTTCATTTGGACTACAATGCCTAGTGAACAACACAAACATAGATCACTGTTTATTTGTACTACAATGCCTAGTGAACAACACAAACATAGATCACTGTTTATTTGTACTACAATGCCTAGTGAACAACACAAACATAGATCACTGTTTATTTGTACTACAATGCCTAGTGAACAACACAAACATAGATCACTGTTTATTTGGACTACAATGCCTAGTGAACAACACAAACATAGATCACTGTTTATTTGTACTACAATGCCTAGTGAACAACACAAACATAGATCACTGTTTATTTGTACTACAATGCCTAGTGAACAACACAAACATAGATCACTGTTTATTTTGACTACAATGCCTAGTGAACAACACAAACATAGATCACTGTTTATTTGTACTTCAATGCCTAGTGAACAACACAAACAAAGATCACTGTTTATTTGTACTACAATGCCTAGTGAACAACACAAACATATATCACTGTTTATTTGTACTACAATGCCTAGTGAACAACACAAACATAGATCACTGTTTATTTCGACTACAATGCCTAGTGAACAACACAAACATAGATCACTGTTCATTTTGACTACAATGCCTAGTGAACAACACAAACATAGATCACTGTTTATTTATACTACAATGCCTAGTGAACAACACAAACATAGATCACTGTTTATTTGTACTACAATGCCTAGTGAACAACACAAACATAGATCACTGTTCATTTTGACTACAATGCCTAGTGAACAACACAAACATAGATAACTGTTCATTTTGACTACAATGCCTAGTAAACAACACAAACATAGATCACTGTTCATTTTGACTACAATGCCTAGTGAACAATGCAAACATAGATCACTGTTCATTTTGACTACAATGCTTAGTGAACAACACAAACAAAGATCACTGTTTATTTGGACTACAATGCCTTGTGAACAACACAACATAGATAACTGTTCATTTTGACTACAATGCCTAGTAAACAACACAAACATAGATCAATGTTCATTTTGACTACAATGCCTAGTGAACAACACAAACATAGATCACTGTTTATTTGTACTACAATGCCTAGTGAACAACACAAACATAGATCACTGTTTATTTGTACTACAATGCCTAGTGAATAACACAAACATAGATCATTGTTCATTTCGACTACAATTCCTAGTGAAAAACAAAAACAGATCACTGTTCATTTCGGCTACAAATGCCTAGTGAACAACACAAACATAGATCTCTGTTCATTTCAACTACAATGCCTAGTGAACAACAAAAACATACATCACTGTTCATTTTGACTACAATGCCTAGTGAACAATGCAAACATAGATCACTGTTTATTTGGACTACAATGCCTAGTGAACAATGCAAACATAGATCACTGTTCATTTCGCGCAACATATATCACTGTTTATTTGGACTACAATTCCTAGTGAACAATGCAAACATAGATCACTGTTCATTTCGACTGCAATGCCTTGTGAACAACACAAGCATAGAACTGTTTATTTCGACTACAATGCCTAGTAAACAACACAAACATAGATCACTGTTCATTTCGACTACAATGCATAGTGAACAACGCAAACATAGATCACTGTTTATTCCGACTACAATGCCTAGTGAACAACACAAACATAGATCACTGTTCATTTCGACTACAATGCCTAGAGCACAACACAAACATAGATGACTGTTTATTCGGACTACAATGCCTAGTGAACAATGCAAACATAGATCACTGTTCATTTCGACTACAATGCCTAGTGAACAACACAAACATAGATCTCTGTTCATTTCAACTACAATGCCTAGTGAACAACACAAACATACATCACTGTTCATTTCGACTACAATGCATAGTGAACAACGCAAACATAGATCACTGTTTATTCCGACTACAATGCCTAGTGAACAACACAAACATAGATCACTGTTCATTTCGACTACAATGCCTAGAGCACAACACAAACATAGATGACTGTTTATTCGGACTACAATGCTTAGTGAACAACGCAAACATAGATAACTGTTCATTTCGACTACAATGTCTATTGAACAACGCAAACATAGATCACTGTTCATTTCTACTACAATGCCTAGTGAACAACACAAACATAGAACTGTTTATTTGACTACAATGCATAGTGAACAACACAAACATAGAACTGTTTATTTGACTACAATGCATAGTGAACAACACAAACATAGAACTGTTTATTTGACTACAATGCTTAGTGAACAACACATAGATCACTGTTTATTTGGACTAAAATGTCTAATGAAAAACACATAGATCACTGTTCATTTGGACTACAGTTTTAAGTGACCAGCATTGAGCCAGGTCAACTGACACTCTTCTCAGTTATGTTCATGATACATAGGAAGAAATACAGTATTTTAATTGGTGTATGTGCTAAACATTCATAAGAAGAAAAACAGTATTTTAATTTGTGTATGTGCTAAACGTTCATAAGAAGAAAAACCGTATTTTAATTTGAGAAGGTGCTAAATGTTTATAAGAAGAAAAACAGTATTTTAATTTGTGTATGTGCTAAACGTTCAAAAGAAGAAAAACAGTATTTTAATTTGTGAAGGTGCTAATAGTTCCACATCTGATTAGCCAATGGTTGGGTGAAACATTTGCAAAATTATTCTGGCAGCATATATACAGTTAATATTATCTATGCCAGGAGATTTAACCAGTAGATTTATAAATTTGCATAGTACACTGCAAAGATTCATTTTGCAGTTTGTAAAATGCAAGCATTTTTGGATCCTTTGCAAGATAATGAGTGGTGGCATAACTCCCATTACACAATTTATCGTACTAAAAACATTTTTACTTAAAACTTATCAACACATTCGTGTTTCAAAAAACACAACTTTCAGTAATCTTTGAGAAAAGACCCCACACACCTCATTATATGGGGGTAAAATGTGGCATGCATTGACAGAGAACTGTCCAGCACTGAGGAGTTGATAGGGCAAATTGTC
The DNA here is from genome assembly GCA_016746295.1 of Potamilus streckersoni. NCBI lineage: Eukaryota > Metazoa > Mollusca > Bivalvia > Unionida > Unionidae > Potamilus > Potamilus streckersoni. Next base: position 1,163,168 of record JAEAOA010001201.1, read on the forward strand.
ATAAAGGCAATTAAAAGACCAGGTCATGTATAAACAAGCACCATTTCAAATTTTGCATATTAAATGACTGACAATAGCTGAGTGATGTGTTAAGTCCTTTGAAGAATGCTGTGTGGGGTATTCCATTATGCTAATTTGCATAGGTAAAGTTCACAAATGTTGATGATAGATGCTTGTTGAAGTACAAAATGTATTACACATCTTTGCCTTGAATGAGAATGTTTAATTTTAAGCCATCTGTATTAAAGATTACTGGCAATTTTGTTAATAGTGGCAATTATTCTTTGAAATCATTTTTTACTGGTATATAAAATACACAGCATGATTAATTCAGTTGTCAGAACAGTGGTAAAGTGTGATCCACTTTTGAAGATGATTCAGGAAACATAAAGCTATCACCGAAGCAAGTAAAGTCCAGCAATAATAAATTTCAGGACCCCGGTTGAAGGAATTTTACATTGTGAAGGGGGAACATTTAATTTTTTGGGCATATTGCAAATAACTTGTCGACATATGTCATTATGGGATTATGATGTCTGTCCAGATATTATCCATGTCTATTCATTGCATCCCATAATCACCATGTCCATCTGTCCTGTCATGTACTGTATTACCCTTAATCATTCATCTCATTATGTATTACCCTTATTCATCTGTCTCATCATGTAATACACTTACCTATCCATCACATGATGTATTATCTGTACAATCTGTCTCATCATGTAATACACTTATCTATCCATCACATGATGTATTATCTGTACAATCTGTCTCATCATGTAATACACTTATCTATCCATCACATGATGTATTACACTTATTCATCTGTCTCATCATGTAATACACTTATCTATCCATCTTATTATGTATTACACTTATTCATCTGTCTCATCATGTAATACACTTATCTATCCATCTCATTATGTATTACGCTTATTCATCTGTCTCATCATGTAATACACTTATCTATCCATCACATGATGTATTATCTGTACAATCTGTCTCATCATGTAATACACTTATCTATCCATCTCATTATGTATTACACTTATTCATCTGTCTCATCATGTAATACACTTATCTATCCATCATATGATATCTGTACAATCTGTCTCATCATGTAATACACTTATCTATCCATCTCATGTATTATCTGTACAATGTCCCATCATGTAATACCTACATCCATCTGTCCCATCATGTAACACCCACATCCATCTGTACCATCATGTAACACCCACATCCATCTGTCCCATAATGTAATGCCCAGATCCATCTGTCCCATCATGTAACACCCACATCCATCTGTCCCATCATGTAACACCCACATCCATCTGTCTCACAGCATTAGACCCAGTCCATCCATTCAGTCACATTATACCCATATCTATCAATCATATCATGCATTACCTATATCCATTTATTCCATCATATATTAACCCATATCCCTCTATCCCATCATGTATTACCCATAACCATCCATCCAATCACATTATACCCATATTCATGCATCCAGTCATGTGTTACCTATATCCATATATCCTATCACGTATTACCCATATATCATGTATCGCCCATATCCATCGGTCTATTCACCTATTACCCATATCCATCCGTCACATCACGTATTACCCATATCCATCCGTCACATCACCTATTACCCATATTCATCCGTCACACCTAGTATTACCCATATCTATCCGTCACATAAGGTATTACCCATATCCATTGCATACTGTATCCCACATACATTATCTATATTCCTCTGTCCCACCACATTACCTGTATCCATCTGCCCCATCATGTATTACCTATGTCCATCTGTCCCATCACATGTTACCTATGTCCATCTGTCCCATCATGTATTACCTATATTCATCTGTCCCATCATCTATTACCTATATTCATCTGTCCCATCACGTATTATATATGTCTATGTCACATCATGTAATACATATGTCTATATGTCCCATCATGTATTACATATGTCCATCTGTTCCATTATGTATTACATATGTCTGTCTGTCCCAGCATGAATTACATATGTCTGTCTGTCCCATCTTGTATTACATATGTACATCTGTCCCATCATGTATTACCTCTGTCCATCTGTTCCATCATGTATTACCTGTTTCCATCTGTCCCATCATGTATTACCTATGTCCATTTGTCCCATCATGTAATACCTGTGTCCATCTGTCCCATCATGTATTACCTATGTTTATCAGTCCCATTATAAATTACCTTTGTCCATCTTCCCCATCACATAATATCCTTATTCTTCCATTCCGTCACATTTTACCTGTATCCATCTGTCCTATCATGTATTACTGTGTCCATCTATCCCATCATGTAATATCTTCTCCGTTTGTCCCATCATGCTTTCCTGCATTCGTCAGTTCTATCTTGGAATGATATGTCGTATCACATTATCTCAGAATCTTTTGAAAGTTTGCATTGATTGAAACCAAACTTGTTATGTGACTTTTAAGTTTGATTTTAAGAGATGTAGTTGGAACTGCTAAAGAGACAAAGCTTGCTAATCAGTACAAATATATGAAACGGTTGTTGAAAATATGGCCAGTCAAAAACTACACCCCAAACATTACTGAACAGTTATGGATTTAACTGTGATCCATCAGAATTTCCTGAACTTATGTTACATAAAACATATCGTTCACAAAAGTAAGCCACTCAGATTCAACAACCAGATTAATTAACAATTTCATCAACATGAATATTGAACGTGTAAGATTGGGGGTTGGAGTGGGGCCTTTTGTAATTGAATTCAACATTGAATTAGACACGGACTTTTACACGTTGCTTACTCATTGAGGATTTTAAAAATCTTTTGTAAGAAAGGCTTGTAAAGTGTACAAGAAACATGTATATACTGTTTTGATGAGAACATTCTATTAATAATTTGTAATATTGAATTAATTAGTCACCCATTCGCTAAAACATTATAAAATATTATACATTTTCTTGCAACCCATGAATCACTCATTTGGTTTGGTTGATTGACACAATTCTTTCTATTCTGTTTTGAATGCATGTCTATGCGTTACCTTATTTCTCACATGGAAAGGACGTAGACTACAGTATGGTAAATGTATATAATTATACATTAACTACTGAATAAATAACTTGACAGTTAATACGTCACTCGGTATGACCTTCAAGTGAACTCTGAATTCAGCTTTACCGTATACATACGTTTCATAGCCCAAATTGGAGGTCAGCTTTACCGTATACATACGTTTTATAGCCCAAATTAGAAGTCAGCTTTACCGTATACATGCGTTTCATATCCTACTATTGTGGTAAATATAAATTATGTCTTTTATCCACATCAGCTTGCGCGTGCCGCCCTGTTGTTTTTAGAGAGATAGAGGAACAACAATGTGTAAGCTACATCAAATCTTGAGGGAGCAAGGGACAGTTTTATGCACAAATTTAATTCCGCATTCACTGGCCTAGTATTAAAAAAATCATTAAAAAATATCCAAGTGAGGTCAGCAAGGTCCATATTTGTGGATATCTATAATAAAGGAAAGCATAAGAACATTATTCACTTGACCATAGATGTCAATGGAAGTTCATAGCAAAATAAGTTTATGCACACCAAACCCAAAGTTATACAAGCATTCTTCACGTCCGTAGGTCATTTTTGACACTATGTGATGCTCACAGTGCAAACCCAAAAGCTTTTACTTGGTAATGATTCTGCAAAATATTGCGTACTAAACAGGCTGGTGCAATTAAAAATAGTTGTCATTATCCAAGCTGTCTTTGAGATATAGTTGCCCTGAACGAACATGTTTGCTGCTGGGGGGGGGGGGGGAGGGAGCGGCTTGCTCTTCTTCCTAGCCGACTATTGGTATTTCACTATCTACATACTGCAGAGTATGGGAGATTTGCATGCCTCACATCCGTTCAAGAACAACATAAGCACAAAGCACTTACTTCCCAAATATATACGTAGTTTTAATCAGTAAATATTAATAGCTGAAAAGGTAACACCATAGACTTAAGAAAGTTGACATGGGACAATTTACGAAACTATTCCTGCCACCTGAGCTGAATTCCGTATTTTTTTGTAATTCCACATCATTGTTATGGGAATGGTTGTGAAGCCGTGTTGTTATGGGGCTTTTATAGTAATATCAAGAGTACTACTCCTATTTCATTATCTAAAATAATATTTAAAAGAGATGATAACGTGTGTATATACAAGTCTTTATTTTGTGGGGCGAACAAACGTGCTAATATGTAATTGCTGCAAATTTGGACATTTTACACAAGAAAGTTTTTTTTATACATGGGAGTGAAAAATGTTGTTTCACTAGATGCGTTAATAATAATAATAATAATAATAATAATAATAATAATAATAATAATAATAATAATAATAATAATAATAAATCGAATCATTGATATATTTTCGTGTGAAAGGGAAATTTAAAAATAGATGATGCTCTATTTAAGTGAACGTTTTTTAAAGGAGATAAAATCGTTCCAGACACTTGAGTTTGTATCTTTTTCAGTTGTACGATATTGTTGAATTGCTAATGGTTATCAGGTGTGCCCTACAAATCGATAAAAAATATGGCATCACTGTCTTTTAGCGATCAAATCAAATTGACATCGGGTGTACCATGCAAATCGATACAAAATACTGCATCGCTGTGTTATAGCGATCAAATTACAGTGACGTAACGTATACCACGCAAATCGATACAAATACGGCATCGCTGTCTTACTGTGATCAAATCACAGTTATATTTATATAAAATTTTTGTTATATTTGGATTTCTCAAAATGTTGGCAATATTAAACATGTCATGCATGATGTTTCAAAGCGAGTAAAAGTACGTGGCATGGAAAAAAAATGAACCTGTAAGCAAAATATGTATTATAAGTAATAAAAGTAATTACTGAACATCTATAATTATCTCTGCACATGATTATCATCACATTCGTACTTTCTTTTTCATAAATAGATGTTCTAGTCATAAATGTAATACAGAGACAGGTGGGAAACGAAGGTATCTTTTTCTTCATGATATTTTTTCCCCCAAGAAATAATTTAATATTGATGAAGTATACTTGCTGTTTTTAGGAAAACGTTTAGTTTAATGTCATCGCAAAGTCCACAGTTTATCAACTAAACAAAAAGCTGAGCATAATGTCTCATAAGGGTATTGCTCTCCAATATATATATATATATATATATATATATATATATATATATATATATATATATATATATATATATATATATATATATATATATATATATATATATATATATATAATTTGTACATATCATTCTATTATAGGCCAAATTTATAAATTATCTAAATAAATAATTTTGAATTGTGAAAGTTTGTACTTTTAGTACCACTTGTGGAGAGATATGGCATTGTAACCACTTCTTCAGCTATACAATACCGTTCCGGTGGCTTAAGTGGTTAGAGCGTCCGCCTCAGATGCAAAAGGTTGCGGGTTCGAGCCCCGGCTGACTCTACCAGTGCAAAGTAATGCAGTATCGGATGAAGGGTTTTTAAAGTACGTTTCAACATTTAATGAATATGATTAAACATTTTTTTGAAAGACTCACTGACAATTAATTTATCTGAAAGTGAGTTCTACCGTGCTTGTGTGACTTTCTTAGGACATATTGTGGGACATGGTCAAATAAAACTTATTGACGCAAAAATGAAGGCTATATCTGATTTTCCTGTGCCTGTCAGTAAAAAGCAATTAATGCGATGTTTGGGTATGGCCAGATACTATCGAAAGTTTTGTTCAAATGTTTCCAATATTGCTGAACCTCTGACAAATTTGTTAAGTAAGAGGAATAAGTTTTTCTGGACCGGAAAATGTCAAGAAGCTTTCGACCTGTTGACACAATACTCAAAAGTGCGCCGGTTCTAACAGCTCCAAATTCCAATTAGTCTTTTAAATTGTCTGTGGATGCAAGTGATGTTGGGGTTGGAGCAGTATTAATTCAGGAAGACAGTAATGGCATTGATTACCCAGTGTGCTATTTCTCCAAGAAATTAAATAAGCACCAAAGAAATTACTCAACAATCGAGAAGGGATGTTTAGCTTTAATTTTGGCATTGCAACATTTTGAGGTTTACATTAGCTCGGCTCCTTCTCTGGTTGTTGTGTATAGGGATCACAACCCCCTTACTTCCATCGACAAGATGAAAAACAAAAATAAAACATTATTAAGGTGGAGTTTGTTTTTGCAAGAGTATAATCTGAACATCAGGCACATCAAAGGAAAAGACAGTTTGATTGCAGATGCACTTTCCCGTGTATATCAATATTTTATCATATACACATTTATATAATTCATAAGAATATTCTTATATGATATTCTTTACAGCATGTATAAATTGCACATGGTAACAAGAAATCTTTATCATATACATCTTTTTCTTTATGAGGGGAAGTGTTACGTATATGTGATTAATTGCTTGTGTGTAAGGTTTACAATTCTTTTTATTTCATTTATGTTTCATTGAATTTAATTGCAATAAATATTTTTACTCGTATTCGTGATTCTACTTTTAGTAGTGAGATATATTTTAATCACACAGTTGTTTACTTAAGACGAAATAGTAATACGCGAGAACTGACAATGAATCCGTCTTACCTTGGTAACAAGATCAACAGGAAGTTAAAGTGATTGGTCAGCATCTCGGACATACTTTCTTCGCGTGATCAATGTTTGTAAACAGCCTTTTTATGATTGTTTTTTAGTGGAGTGACATTGGCCTACGGGTAAATTTTTTGCGTATTAAGAGACCACGTGACCAATTTCGCGAGATTTGAAGTGATGTTTTTTGAGTTCAAATGCTCATTCTTAATATTGGTTTGGGCAGAGTCATTCAAAACCTTGAAGGAACAAGGTGTATATATTTTTTTAATTTGTTCCCAAGAATTTTTGTTATTCGACTGAGTTTTTGGATTTTAATAATTTATTCCCCTGGAAATTTAACAAGTTGACTCTGTAAAAATTTCTGAAAGATATTCAAGGAAATTAATTCTGGAATTATTCTGAAACATAGCCTGTGATTCAAGTGAGGAATTATTGTCATTCATACCTTGGACCACATCTAACGTCATTACCTTTCATATTTGTACGTCTGGATTAGTATAGGACTATTTATTGATAGGACTCGTGTTTTCATTCTTAGTATCCAATTTTGGATTATATTTACAGACTGTAAGTCCTATTTACCAATTTTTACATGTTGTCTAGGTAAAACATTCTTTTGTTAAAATATACAAAGCTTGTTGGCTTTCACTTTTTTCTTTGATACTGAGTACGAGACCTTGTCACGTAACACTATCAGATTCATATTACGTACCTACCTGCCCACAGTAGCGCATATTGAGGTCAGCCACTTAGTATATAGTAAAGATTGACCATGAAATACAAAAAAGGGACATAGAAATAGGGGTATAAAATCAGCATACTTAGCAACACTTTGAGGACACTATAGAGACAAAAAGTAGACATACAAATCCAATGGATATCAAGTGTAGCTACCTAATCAAATTTATATATATCCCATCTATAAATATCTACAAGATCTCATGCTCTGTTCAGCTAAACCTCGGAGCCTCTCAAACAGATCGCTTTGTCTTACTTACCGACACCAAATACGACACAATACAAACAACAAAAATAAATAGGGACTATTAAGGGACCTTAACAGATACACATTTAGGGACTTTGTATGGACTCTAAAGCTACGCAATAATTTTAATCCTCATAGCTATATCATACCTAGTCATATGTCCCTAACTACACAAATATTCTAAAGCATTATGGATCACATAGACTAGCTCAGCTGACTGCTCCAATCTATAAATAACTTACGTATAATTAACTACAAGATCACCTGTTCTGTTCTGTTCAGCTGAAGCTCGGAGTATTTGTCTGTTTGTTTGTTTTCTTTTTGTGTGTATATGTGTGTGCGCGTGCGTTTGTATGTGTATTTCTGCTTGCCTTTTCCCTTAATAAAAAATAATTTTCCGTATGCACAACAAATGGTGTATGTGTGTACGTATGCGTTTGTGTGTGTTTTACGTGTGTACACGTACGTTTGTGTGTATATGTTTATTTTCGTTTGTGTGCGTGCGCGTACGTATGTGCGCGTCTGAGATCTTGTATGTGTACTCACGTACGTTTGTGTTTGTGTGCTTTGTCTTTCCCTTAACAATAAACCCTTGTCTCTGCTTAATGTGTTTGTTTATTTACATTTTATCTCTTAGCAAAAAAGTGTGAGTGTATGTATGTTTTTGTATGCATGTGTTCGTTTGTATGTGTCCATTTTATTTGTGTATGCGCGTACGTTTGTATGTGTTTGTTTCTTTCCCTTAACAAAAAGCTTATCCTTTAACAAAAAAGTGTATATATGTGCTTTTGTATGCACACGTTCATGTGTGTATGTATTTTGTTTGTGTATGTTTCGTTATTTGTGTTCGCGCGCACATTTGCATGTATTTGTGTTTGTTTCTCCTTAACAAAATCCTTGTCCCTTAACAAAATATGTGTACATGTGAATATGTACGTTTGTATGTGTTTTGTGTTTATTTCCCTTACCTAAAAGCTTATTCCTTAACAAAAAAGTATGTGCATGTATGTGTCTTTATGCACGCGTTCGTTTGTGTGTACTTTTGTGTGCGCGCACGTACGTGTGTGCGTGTGTCTTTGTCATTATAAAACTCCATTTATCCCTATCAAATTCATATCACCTACCAACCTACCTACATACAGACGTATTCATATCAGCAACTTGCAACACTTGCCATTATTCCTCTAGTTTCCAGTACAGTGACGTCATTGAAGCTAGAAATTTTGAGGCTATAAATATAGACCTGGGTTTTTCCAATGGGAATTTACACAGGTTGCATCTATAAATAGATGCACGAATATTTTTTCAACGATCGTCACACAAGCTGAGACTATAACTAATTACTAGGTTTATCCATTTTAGTCTAAACCAATGTAACCTAATGTTCAAGGATATATTTAGTCTCAGTTAAAGTTTGGGACAATTTGGCAATTTTAGAGTAACTTTTAGTCACGTTCATTTTAGCATTGATCTTTTCCTTGATATTAGCTATTTATAGCATAAGTATAATTACGCAAATTTATGAACAGTGCCAACATAATTTCAGGTTTAGATAATGCTGTATATACAAACCACGGGCTTGTGATAGTAAAAGTTTGTGAGTGTCTTTGTTGTGTATGGCTTTTTTTCCTATCATTATTATTCATATAATTATCACTAGGTAATTAATAATTACTATAATAAGCATAACTACTTACTCCAGGTAAATAACTTTGGAAAGGGCTTGAATCATGTTAAGGTGACCAAAACATTAACATTTAGCGAATCCTTTGAAACAAAATTAATTTTAAAAATAGAACTTTTTTTGTTTTGTGACTTGACATAGCCATTGGTGTGTATATAAGTACAATTCAAGTCTCAATTTCTCCTGAACTGAAGGCATGAGTGTTGTTGTTGTTATAGGGTTTAACACCATTTTCAGCACAATATAGGCTATACATGGCGGCCAGTATTAATGGTGGAAGAAGAACCCTGGAAAACTTCGAGAGGAACCACCAACCCACGAGAAGCAACTGGCAGGATCTCTCACTTACCCACGTTAGCCGAGTCTGGACTCGAACTAACGCAGACAAAGGTGAGACGGCAGTGATCCGTAACGATAAGCGCTTTAGACCACTCACCTACTCGAGGCCTCTGGCATGAGTGTAATTATTGGTAAATAAAACCCAGATATTATTAGATAGAAAACTAGTAGACAGATACTATAACGTCTATGCCATTAAAAATCACAACACAACAAGGCAAGAAAAGTGATTTAAAATGACGAATCACTACCTCAAATGTTTGTCCTTTCAGACACGTATAACCAAGGAAACGTCAAAACCTTCGAGATAGTTTAAATTGCAGGAAACATTCATCTGGAATCAGAGCATGTAAAACATGTTTTCTTGTTACAGCTGGAACACTGAAGAGAACTAAGAACATTTAATTTATTTAAGCACTTTTATTTGCATAAATTAAAAAATACATATATACACAACAATAGCGTAGAGTACTCGTCCATTTGTGCCATACGATATATTGTCCTGCCTGCAATATCTAGAATATTCCATGGATTACATTCAGACTTTCGAAATGAATGAATGAAAATACCAATTTTTGTTTTACACAAGTAGGTTTTATTTTAAAATGAACGCGCGATGGTTGTCACTTGTTTATGATCATGTCAAAAAGAGAATAGTCAAATTTTTTAAACTTGTATGAGAAACGGCATACATGCTTTAGGTGTAATTCATCACATATAGAATGAATAGCAATTAATATTGCGAGCAACAAATATCCTATCGAAATATGGACGCATGCTCAGCATGTGCGGGATGGCCATGATAACGGCGTTGTATGAGGAAATATTCATGAACATAAAAAAGATTAGCACTAAAAATGCTATAGAAATGGATTGCTGTACAGATTCAAACACCAGATTTAAACACATAACGTTCGCATTCCAATAGACACATGACAAAAATATTTACCATATTTTCAAATGTGCAATTCTGTTATAAAAAACCATCTTTGTAAATACTTGCTCAAGTACATTTATACGAATCAGACCAATCAAGAGTACGTAATTGGAAGGTGTAGAGGGGCGATTAGTTCATTAAGGCGGACATTAATCTCATCTGCATCAGCGATCCAAGTCCAAAGTCATCTGCACGACGCGTATTCGAAGGCTGGCCTTGAATGCCCAGGTCCGCACCTCCGCCAGGAGCTTGTGAAGGATTTGCACCCCTCTGACCGCCAAACATACCGGTCATCATCTGTAGCATCATTAGGTCACCTGTCAAGAGAAAAGGGTTAGGTTCATATATACTATCAACAAATACCTATATTTCAAGAAGAAAAATGACCAAGGTGACATACCACATTGACCCATCAACAGGCAATCAATACCAAATATAGGTTTGACCTACGCATTGGCGGATGTTTACCACCACATCTACATTCACTAATGATTGCTTTGAGATCAACTACGGAACCCCTGCGCTCTGCGACAGTTCATTGGAGTTGTTGCGACACTGATCTGTAAGTTGATTTAAATTTTTGATCACTTTTGAAGGCTGTATTCTATTAAATTTACTAAAACATTATCAAGAATTCATCCTGCTTTATTGTTGTTATTGGTACTAGTTTTTAATCATTAACGTATAATCTTCGAAAAATCACGTCGAGACGGAGACACCCACACCCACACACACACACACACACACACACACACACACACACACACACAAACACCAATATTGATGTAAATTGAATACCGAATTCGACAGATTCACGAAAATACAATACTGCAATGGTTACCATTTGAAAAATATTTTGTCCAAAATAATATTAATTTTGGAAACACATGATACTACCCCTGTGTTTTCTAGACTCGCGATATGTCGGCCTAGCTTTGAAAAGTTGAAATGTTTATGCACTTGGTAATGGAAATAAAATGCATTACTTTGGACTTTTCTGCCAGACATTCAGCCAAGTAATCAGGTCTGGTTTGTAGCTGGCTTTACAATATTTAACGTAACAATGCCAATAAGTGGCAAGAGACATTAAGCAAACTAAACCGAACTTGTAAAATATTAGTAAAAGCTCAAACATTTTATAAAAGTAAGCTATTATGTTGAAGAGAAACAACAATAAATAGGATGTAATGTGTTTACTAAGTCTGGTTTATGGGGGAAAAAATCTAAGAATTTAAAAACGGACGATATGCCGTGGAATTTCTTGAAAATCCGTTCGAGCGCCAAGTTGAAAAGTTGAATAGCAGACAATAAAGCAGGCGTGGGACATCTTGCAAATTTAGAAACTTTGATTAAGATGCAATATTGATCTAAGGTATACATTTCTTTCATTTTAATAAAGTAATTATTTTATGATTTAAAATAATTTTTGGTGATAAAAGTTTAAGAAGGTCATGGGGAGGGTCCTCGTGTTAACATCTTGAAATCACATTTTCAAGTGCATTTAGAATAGAAATATAGGACAGTTCGGTACATTTTACGAATATCACTGTCCTTATTGAATGGACTATCGTTATTTATTGATACAAACAGAATCCAATATTTGCAGAAATGAATTTTAATTGCGCAGAATTACACGATTTCAGAATTGGCTGATATGGTTATGCAGCGCGTCACAAAGACAGACAGTGAACAGGGAAAATTATTGAAGTAAGGAAACACTGTATGTATATTGCTTAAATCTGTATAACATATTTTCAATGAAAGTAGATTTTACTAAATATAATTGTTAAAACATTATGTTACTGTTTATGTGTAATACCGATGGATTCTTCAGTCAAGGTCATCGCTATGTCTCAAATGCTTGAACCTCATGTAGTTCTAAGGCAATAGTCATTAAAACTATACAAATTTAAAGAGTGATGTGTAAACTGACGGACAAACAGAAGGACAGACATATTAGACAGAACGTACCATTCTCGAAACCTACAAAGGCGTAGGTTGTGTAGGTGTAGACAGCAAGACAGATTAAAAATAAACAAATCCTCGTCATTTTGCTGATATTTGATGTTTTCAGACCTGCAGGAAAGATGAAGAAGGTCAAATTTCTCTACTAAACCTTAGACGTTCTTTAACTAAGTACACACATCTTAAGTATTTCAAAAAAAATACATTTTTAAATGTCCATATATTTAATGGATAAATGCCGAAAATAAATCAATGTATTGCAATACATAATTAATTGGAAGCATTGTAAAACCTCATTTACAATGCAGGTATTTACATACATTGAACTATGGAGAGTGACATGTATGTGCTTTGAGAGAATTTAAAAGAAAAGAAAAAATTGAAATAACTTCAAATGCATAACAGTCATCTTGATAATGGTATGATATTCAAAATTAACATAATACTTTTGAAATATTACAGACCAACTGTTACTCTTCCCCCTACCCAAACGAAAGACCTGTTTTATGCAACTATATGTGTTCAAGAAAAAAAGAGAAACAACGGATATAAGGAAGGCTTCTGTATGCTACCGACGCCTTGATGCATGATGTATGTTCTTTAAGTTTCCAAAGCATTAATACAAAATATTAGCATACGTCATGCAGTAGCCACTTTTGACTAACTAAAAGTTGTGAAAGCATTAATACAAATTATTAGCTAACGTCATGCTGTAGCCACTTTTGGCCAATGAAAAGTTGTGGTGGAGAGGTTGTTACACTCCCATAAATATACCTATGGATGTAGTTGATAAACATTGAAAAGTAATACACTCACAATGACAGCGTTGGTATTAAATATTTACATCATGTCTATTAATAAAATTAATTAGCAATCAATGTACGAAATATATTGGTAATAATGATAGAGTGAAACCCAAAATATTGACAGTTTGATAAAATGATATATGTATTTACGTCTGAACGGCTGACAGGTGACTCAACCAATAGTCCGACAGACTGTAACCCTAGGCAGGCTTACGAATTTAACAACTGGGTAAAAGGGCTTTGAGTGCATTTTAATTTGCTAGTTCTATATAATCGTTTGTACTGAATAATATATGAAGTAATTATGTTTATTGGAAGGGCAGAATTCAAGCTAAACAAAAATAAGATAATTGATTTGGCATTGATTGTATGAATGTTTTGGAAAAATGTCTAAAGTAAAAGCAAACTAACTCGATGAATCAAACTTGAATATTGCAAATAAATCAGTGTTTCCAATATTTGTTTACATTAATAAATTAATACCTTTGAATATATTTCAAAATTATGTTACGAAAAGATATAAGTGGTGAAATATTAAAAAGTGAAAATTGTTCCGCAATCGTCTACAGTAGCTATTTTCGTTCATTTTCTTATAATGCAAAACCAACCTTTGGGCTAATATGTGTAAAAAAAAAAAAAATTAAAAAAGCAAAAAAACAAAAAAAAAAAAAAAAAACACTCAAGCGCAAACAAGCAAAGAATTAGATTGGTATTGGTCTCAACCAAATTTACTGGCCAAATTTGCTATTTCTTTTTATAACTGCCGTTCTATAACTGGTAATATCTAAAATGTGAGAAATGTATGCGATATATTTGACGTGTGTCTGTAAGAGTTGAGTATAATGTGAGTGTTTCATCAGTTCAAGGTGACTTTTATGGATCTCCATTGAAAGCTTCCAAAGACATACATATAAGTTGTGTCGTTGTATTATATCATAGATCTCTTGGAAGTATAGCAGTACAATTATTCGATGAGCCCAGGGTTGTTGTTGTTGTTATTATTATTATTATTATTATTATTATTATTATTATTATTATTATTTATTTATTTGTTTATAATAATAATAATAATAATAATAATTATTATTATTATTATTATTATTATTATTATTATTATTATTATTATTATTATTGAGAAAGATGATTTATCATTGCTTATTTGTAAATATAAATCTATCCAGTGATTTAATTTAATACAGTTACTAAATTGTTGATTGCTTGGGTAGAATCAGGGTCGGATTTACCATTGTACTTAGGTTTGCTTAAGCACAGGGCCCCTGTTGGCCAGGGGAGTGGCATCTTCTTGAAAAAAAAAATGCGATGAATTTTTCAAAAGTCTGTAGTTATTTTAACTACTCCAAAATTTCCTAAGTATATATGCTTGACTACCTGTGAAGGTCTGCCTACCTGGCCTACCTTCTTCAGGGCCCAAGTAAGGGGCCTCGTAACTTAACTAGCACAGGCCTAAATTCTGCACTGGGTAGAACTAATTTTATTGCTGAAATTATGTCTTAGAAAATGTAAATCCTACTTGGTTTTGATCCACTCCCTTTTGTGAAAAACTTGGCTGTGTCATATCAGGCGTAAAAACCGAGTAGACCATACAACATATGTATTTTTTTTTTTCGTGCCTCGCACAATGCTTCTTTATCTTCGTTGAATCATTGTTTCAACAAAATCTGCACATTCAGCTAAAAGTGACACGAGAGTATTTCCTATCAGAGTAGTGTCCCTTCTGTAATGATTTGAAACCACTTGAACTCCTACATTTAAAATACATTATCTATTGGGCAGACCAAACTGCCGATCAAAATAAAAATGAATTATTCTAAAATGTGTATTCTTAGGAGAGATATCCCCTATTGTGTAGCGGTCTGTGGTAGTTATAATAATTATGCTTATATGAAACAGATTAATGGGCGTTGAACATATATAATAGCGGTTTTGTATAACTCTGGTAAATAGTTATCGAGAAAGTCCAAATCTGTTGACAGTGTAAAACTGGCTCTTACATCCGTGTCAAAGAACTGCACGACTTTGCACGAAACGCTTACTTTCTGTGGCGTGATGATTGCACGACTTCGCACGAAACGCTTACCTCCTGTGGCGTGATAGTGGTAAATATCGTCATGGGCCTCAGACTGACCTAATGTGCCAAATATTGCGCAAATTAAATATGCAATTAGACTATGTAGGAAAGAAGAATTAAAACAGCAAACACGTTAGCAAGTAAATGTAACGATTAGACCAACGTGAATTCTGGAAGAAAGTTAAGCCAAATGCTACAAGTTCTAATAAGATGCCATGTTTTAATGGATGGGAGTTAGGATCCAAATAACATGTGCAAGTCGTGGACAAATTGTTTTGAATCATTACTCAAAAGTTTAAAACGGCTAGAACAAGGATAATGTTACTTCTGCGTGCTCCCCTTTCTTTAAACGTTATAGAACTAACATTTCATTAACTGAGGTCGAATGTACAATAGCTTTAAAAAATTCTGGGGGAGGGGAAGGGGTATCCAGCGTCAAATTTTAATAAGTAGAAAATTATAAATTTTCAAATAATGAACCCTGTGATCTTGTAGAGATTTATTGAACTGCATGTTTGTAAATAAGTTTGTTCAATATGGTTTTTACACAATATACAAGTAGTCCACTATTCAAAAATAAAATTTGTGATTTGACCTAGAAAAAAGTACACCTTTTGCCCTCACGACAATTATTTCGGAAATATTTGAATGTATTGTCCTACAATGCTGTGATTTTCAGTATTGTATGATAATCAGTTTGGTTTTAACGAACAATTCTCAATAGACGCAATCCTCTATGCAGTGAAATAAACTATCACATGATTTAGAATATGGAATCCGTATGTTAGCATGTTTCTTTTTTGTTGCTATTAACGCATTTGATACGATGAGTCATTGGACATATTTAAAAAGTTACTCTATAATCAAATTCCCGTTGACATAGTTCACACTACAGTAAAATGGTTGTCAAACGATTGTTATGTGTGCGTTAGTTAAGTGGTGAATCAAATTCCTTCCAAGTAATCAATTAAGTTAGGTAAGGAGGTGTTCTTTTGCCTCTGTCTTTTAATATATACACGAACTATTTCAGTTGAAAGTTCATAATGTGTCACCTGTGAGCTAGCTTTGTGACAAAATTTATTTTTTAAACAATTTAATTTTCCTGATGATATTTCACTGATAAAGATATGTGTACATTATTCATTTGAAACTGATAAACTATATAATATATAAAAAATAGCTATAATGATTTTTCAGTCAACTGTTTTCAAAAAGTAATCTCCTTCTCGTGTACTTTTTTAACAGATATGTTCTCACATAAGTTTCCAGTTAAATCTTTTGGGTAAGACATTGAAATCTAATTTATCAAATAATTAAGATAAAATGAATCATTACAGACTTTTATATAGTCGAACATACAAGCTTTTTCTAAAATTTAGAAATTGTTCTTTGAACATAAGCATATATTTAATATATATATATATATATATATATATATATATATATATATATATATATATATATATATATATATATATATAAACACACAGACAGACACACACACAAACACACACAACTTGTGCGCCATTTCAGTCCTACCTGGAAATCTTCTGATGGAGCTTCTTCCTCTGGTTTAGTATTTAATGAAATACTATCGATACATCTGCGCATTTATACCGTCCTGTCATTCATCATGGAGAAAACAGTATTGTAATTTTCAGGAGAATGACCTGTTGTTACACTTTTGTTTCACGCGGTTCTTGAGACCATACATTCCTCATATTCCTAATAAATCAGTCATAATTGACCAGTGTGTTAATATGATTTGTGTATTATACAATTCTATTTATTCTGGACATGCTGATACGTTACCTTGTCTTTGCTTCGTTCGTCACTCATTGTCTCTGAGGGCCATTAACCATCGCTTCCTGATTTCCTGTGTGAAGCCATTATCTTATCCAAGAATTAGCATACATATATATGCAGGAACTTACTCACGAATAAATAAAGAAATCTAAATACTGCGTATATTTTTAAATGAATCTAATATGGTATACATTTTCGTCACAATCCATTCTGATTTCTGTTCCCCTTCCACTCTCATGCATAACGGAAAATCTATAAAGAAATGTTGAGTGAGAGAGAAAGGGAATTTGGGCTGGTTTAAAACCTTAAAACAGAAGTTACACCAAGTAAACTATAAGAATATGGTTTGTCTTAACGATAGGTGTGCACTTTTCTTGGGATTTATCTACAGTGTTTATCAATAATACAAAGTTGCAAACCGGGTTCCCATTATACAGTAAATTCCTGGTTATACGTAGTACACATACTGTGATGTATTTAATGTTATGTTTTGTTGTTGTTTCTTAAGCATACTATATTGTTTTAAAAATCGAATGTTATTAATAATAAAATATGAAAATCTCTCTGGATCAACGTAGCAAGATACGGGCTAAATTCTATGATGATTTTCGTTTGTGTCATGCCACGATATCTCATGACTAATGAATGATGATAAAAGTTAAGTCAAACCACAGGAGTCTGTAGTTTTATCAATAAAGCACGACGAAATTTCTGAATACATGAAATCACCTAAACTGTATTATACAATAATAAAGGAATGCAATTCGACCACTACCCTCTGGTCGATTCGAATTTCTCACGCGTCTTTTATCCCTTCAGAATCGCACGAAGACTGAAAAACTACACATATCCATTACAAAAACAGTAACGTACCTTCTCATCACTCTGGGACGACCATTGCATGAATCCAATCCGGCGAAATAACCTTTATTTTCACCATTACGGTCACAAGCACTGAGAATGTGAACCATGTGAGGAAGTAGCCCATTTGTACCACGGGCTAAATAACGTCATGAAATTAATTTTACAAGATAAAATGTTTAACTTGTTTTTTTTTTATTTCAGATTGCATCATTTTATAATTTTTGTATAAATTTCCATAACAGAAATGTGTAGTTAAAGTTCTGATAGTAAAAATAACGACTGATGACGTCATCATATTCAAAACTCGAGCCTAGACGGATGATGGACCCGGAAGATTAAAAATGTGTTGAATAGATTTTTCTAGAGATTGCCACTTGGTAAGATCATCTGTTATACAGAGTTTTTATTTCATATCATAAAATGATAGTGAAGAAGAAAACATTATACTTGTATGATAGCTGTACTATTTATGATGATGATGATGATGATGATGATGATGATGATGATGATGATGATGAGAGAGAGAAACCATGACAGCATTTTTTTTTAGAACTTTTGAAATTAATAGTATTATATTACTGTAAATAACATTTTCATGATGCGTTCATTATTGTGAGCAAATTCAACTAATTGACGCAGTCCGCATTATTAAATTTCCCTAGTATTAAAAGAAAACAGATTCTGCGCCGTCTTCGGAACGATTAGACCCTACCGCATATTTACTGCAGAGTAGAAGCTAGTACAAATGGGCTACTTCCTCACATGGTTCACATTCCCAAGTGCTTGTGACCGTAATGGTGAAAATAAAGGTTAATTCGCCGGATTGGATTCATGCAATGGTCGTCCGAGAGTGATGAGAAGGTACGTTACTGTTTTTTTTTGTTTTTTTTTGTTTTTTTTTTTTTTTTTTTTTTTTTTTTTTTTAAGGAATATTTGTAATTTTTTCAGTCTTCGTGCGATTCTGAAGGGATAAAAGACGCGTGAGAAAATTCGAATCGAGCGGAGGGTTGTGGTCAGAAATTTCGTCATGCTTTATAAAACTGCAGACTCCTGTGGTCAAATTAACAAAAAGTGTGTGTGTGTGTGTGTGTGTGTGTGTGTGTGTGTGTGTGTGTGTGTGTGTGTGAGAGAGAGAGAGAGAGAGAGAGAGAGAGAGAGAGAAAGTTTATTGTTGGTGGTACTGTTACTAGAGCAGAGTAATGATTTAGATTAACTGCAAATATATTAAAATATCATAATTACCTCTTGTTGGTTTGACTTTTCGCTCAGTTTATATTACACATTAATATCTATGCGCAGGTACGTGAATGGCAGCGTTCATATGAATGGTGTAGTTAACCATGTGTTTTTGTAGTGCTCCACTTTTATGATTAAAACCATCTTTCACGTTTGTATCATAAGTATGTATTATATTGATTTATTCAATGTAATAAAAAGTAAAAACTAAAAAAGAAAGCAATTAACTTATCAATATGCAACTGTGATTGTGATTAGCTTCAAAAGGCATAGAACTATATTTTGTAGCGGACATACTCAGGGATGTGAGTAGTTCATTCATTCGGTCAATACACAGCTGCCTGTAGTAAATCTGAACTCGTTATATAAATTTTTCATAAAAAGGAAACTCAGCAAACTTAATTTCCTTTTAATGAAAAAATATACATCTCGTGGTATATAATTGATACAGCGTACATACTATACATATACTCTCTCTCTCTCTCTCTCTCTCTCTCTCTCTCTCTCTCTCTCTCTCTCTCTCTCTCTCTCTCTCTCTCTCTCTCTCTCTCTCTCTCAACATACGTTGTTTTTCTTTGGTTAAAATGTGATTTTTTTAGTTATGTTATTTTCATACGATTTAAATATAATGTTATTATGACTAATTTATTTTAGACATAAAACAAATTTTGATTACGAACGGCATGACTGAGAAGTACTACAATTCCCTAATTAAGAAAGATGTGCTTCATTTACCTTTACTATCTTTTTCTCATGTGGGCCATTTTCCAAAAAGTATAACATGTCGTGTCATGTTAGATAGGTTGATTTTTGCATAACATCTGTCTCTTAAGATAACCTGCCATTTAGTTATTATCACCCTCTGCATAATCTGTTATTAATTTATGTCTCTTTGCTTGTATGGAAGTAATTACTTTTGTTTGTTTTTATTCACCCCACCCCATACCTATTTGTTGTATGCAAAGGCTCATAGCGCAGAAGATGTGTCTTCCTTTTGTACCTCTAAGTTAAAATTGTTACGTGACAAAGCAGCATATTTGAGTAAAACTTACTAGATATGAAAAATAATAGTGCAACCGTTCTGTAAATGTCGTCTTGTTATACTTCGGAGAACGAACAAAACTTTTAGCACACCGACATGACCTCTCTGTCAAGTTAACATGAAAGCTTTTCATGCATGGGTCATGTTACAAATAATTTTTTTAACTGTTTCATTATTATATTGAACTATATCAAATCATATTAAATTATATACCTAATAATCAAGGAACTCTGCAAATAAACGGAGACTATTGGACAGCATTGTTATCCCCAAACTGTCCTACCCAGCTTCGTGTTTTATGGGTTTTTACGACTCTCTGGTCCTTAAGGAGTCACGGTACTAATTCAACTCCCATTGTAATCATATGGAAACACCATCATATTTAAAATTCAATAACTTAAAATTTCTGGGTACTGATGATCATACCTATATTTCTCCATGCACAACTATCCTTGGTGCAAGCTTCTGTGTGGAGAACACCATATGAGCCGCGGCATTTTCTTGACATACATGTGCTTGAAGTCCATGTTATTGATTCAGCACCAAGCGAATCAAATGCTACTTTCATTATTGAGTAATCCTAAGTCAAGTCTTTAAAAATACTAAAATTGCATCAATAGAAATTTGTCTATATTTTTTTTTTAAAATTACACATAGGAAAAGCTTTCAAAAGATATTTTTACTAAAATTTTGTTTTCCATTATCAACCAATTATGGACCACCAAACCCGTATATACTCTATTATTTCTTCACCCATTTTTAAACTGGTTCACAGTTCCTCCATAGAATTAGTACCGTGTGTCCTTAAATAAGCAATAGAAAAGAAACTAAGAAAGTTTTTTAAACTTCAACAAATAATTTATTTCCGCATTTTGATTTTGTTGAAGATGTTTAAACTCTGCAGGAAGGATGCAAAATGAATAAAGGCTCTACCAGTCTTGATCATTCTGTACTGATGTGCTAAATTTCTAATTATTGAAACACCAAATATATGCTACAAATGTTGATATCAAGAAATTGCTGAATGGCAAATTACTTTCGTTACCCAAAAAAATCTATAGTGAATAACATGCACAGTCAACAATGCTGTTTGAACAAATGGCAAGATTCTATATCATCCTGCGATATGTTCTTGCTTATATGACTGAAGACATGTTTCAATTATTAACCAACATTAAAATCACATTAACAGTCACATTGCAGTGCTAATGAGGAATCAAACCGGTATATGTTTATGCTTTCAAACACTATAAAATTTATAATTGGTAGAGGTGGAATAGTTTCTTTTGCTTTTTTCATAGAAAGGTCAACCAAGCTGACTACATTGTTATTAATATTTAATTTATATTGAATGTTTGATTTTTGTCCATGGTTAAGTGTAGAGCTTTTGCTCTACCTAACTTTTGTCATTTTTAAAGACATTTTTAAACTAAAATATGAGTCCAAGTCCTAGCCTTGCTTACGAGTTTAAAATGTTCTGAATGAGAACTTGTTAACAATTCGAAGGATTTTTGTTTATTAGAAGTGTCTTTGGAAATCTATGATCAGAGTTTGCGGTTGTGTTTAGATATTATTTGAGAAGAATTATTTGTTTCAATTATTCCTTGAAATTATAAAGTGTTCATTGACTCTTATAAACTAAAACACTATTTCGGAATTATTGAGAACTCATGCAAAAGACATTATGGATTATATCGTAGTAGTTCATCAGGATATTCAAGACTATTAGAGTTAATTTGGAACATTATTTTCTTTTTTATATTTAATTTAATTGCTTGTTTGATTCAGCCTTGTCCAAAACCACGCGCATTTTATATCTGATATGAATTATTTATTTCTTTATAATCCCCAGAACAACTAACACATAGCTTTTTTCTCTATGAGTATGGGTTAACTACTATTAGTATTATTAGCTTTTCCCGAGGCAAGAACATTGTGTTTACCTTGTTTTTTTTATTATAAATTTTATAATAGGCTTTCTAATTATAACTAAGATTTTATCTTGTAAACGATTGGAGCCTTCCAGAATGATCTTTTCTAGTAGGTAATAGCTCTTGTTAGAAAAAATTAATGAAGATTATTACTGTATAAACTTGATTTTTATATAAATTATTTATTGTAAGAACTTGAGGCAGAATCATTTTCTCCAGTATTTCATTTAGGCTGGGTTTCATTTATTCAAAATATTTATTCACTAGAAATACAACGTGCTCATCATATTATTTTTGGAAAGAGACATTAACTAGGAATTAGAGTGAAATTCAAATAAGGAAATCTTGTGTTGTACTTTTGTGATTCAACAAAGACTGTTGGCACATCACCACGATACGGGCCACCATAGGCACATCAACACTTCTAGCGTTATAGTTATTTTAGATTGATATCAAAGTTTATTTCGAACTTTAATCATTAGAATTTGTGTGTTAGTATTTCTGTGATTATTTCGAATTTATTTTGCAATACCGTAACTTTCTTGTTACGATTTTTTTTTTTGATTCTTAGGATATAGGATATTAGTTGAATTTCACATAATTAGATGCTTTTAACTCCTTTATATTACGTATTATACGATCATTGAATCGTAATAAAATAAAATGGGGACTCGTATGGGATACTAAATGTCTCTACAATATTTCAGAAAACTTACTTTTGAAGTTTTAATTCACCGTCATTTTGGATTTTCTGAGTCCCACGCATTATTTCAAATTGTATAGATCTTTAGCAAAACCAAATTTAATTTCAAATCCACACCATGAACAGTTAGACGCCTAGGAAAAGGATGAATTACTCCAGCTTGATAGAAACTATGATTTTTCTGAAGCAAAGGCTTCTTTCACGAAACAAGAAAAAAAAATAATGGCCCAGAATAATTTTGGAAATGAATGTTTTGGATTAAAATGTTCTGGAATTGAAATCAAAATACAATAATGAAGCTACAAATGCCTGAGCTTCAGAAAGACGAAAGACAAGTGCAGAGAGAGAGAGAGAGAGAGAGAGAGAGAGAGAGAGAGAGAGAGAGAGAGAGAGAGAGAGAGAGAGAGAGAGAGAGAGAGAGAGAGAGAGAGAGAGAGATGGTATCCTTAAAGTATTGTTTGCTATTATCATTTCGGTTCATTTCTTTTTTTACTAGGAGCTCATCTGAAGTATTTATAAAGCACAAATTCCTCATAATGGAACTAATGGAGAGAGAGAGAGAGAGAGAGAGAGAGAGAGAGAGAGAGAGAGAGAGAGAGAGAGAGAGAGAGAGAGAGAGAGAGAGAGAGAGAGAGAGAGAGAGAGAGAGAGATTAAAACAGTTATAGCCGGCCATTGAAATGGAAAATCCCCTCTTTACACATAAATTTATGTGATGTGACTAAAATATAAATTTAAAGAAAACGATAAGTATAAATATCTTGAAAAGATAAATCTGACAAATTGAAATCACAAAGGGAACGTTGAACTCTGTTAATTCAAAGTGCCCCTTTTGACAAAGTTCGCGAAATATACACTTTCCTGTTAGTATAGCAAAGTGCTGATTATAATCTGGATAAGGAGTGTATTTTGAAATATATTAGTTGGTTCTTTAGCCTTTTAGACAAAAGTCTACGAAGTATGAAAAAATAAACCGGACAAACCTATGTCGAATTTACAAGGAAAGAAGAGCAATATTTTGATAGGTGGTGCTTAGCCAAAACTGTTGATGAAAATTACGAAAATCTCTGACAACTCATATTACTCAAAGAGTTCAACAATTGTGTGCTTTGTGATGTTAAGACTTATCGCGAGCATAAGGAAGAAACTTTAAAGAGTGCTGCTAGTACTGTTGACGAGTATTCCTTGGCTCATAAAGTTTCTTTTGCCAATAAATCGTCCACTTCTGATTAGAGCTGTCATAATAATATTAGTAAACCAGCTAGTATGAATTCTAATTAGAGCTGTCATAATTATATTAGTAAAACAGTCAGTATGAATTCTAATTAGAGCTGTCCTAATATTAGTAAAACAGTCAGTATGAATTCTAATTAGAGCTGTCCTAATGATATTAGTAAAACAGTCAGTATGAATTCTAATTAGAGCTGTCCTAATATTAGTAAAACAGTCAGTATGAATTCTAATTAGAGCTATCATAATGATATTATCATAACAACTAGTACGAATTCTAGTTAGAGCTGTCATAATGATGTTATGATAACAGCTTGTACCAATTCTAATTAGAGCTGTCATAATGATATTATCATAGCAGCCAGTACCAATTCTAATTAGAGCTGTCATAATGATGTTATGATAACAGCCTGTACCAATTCTAATTAGAGCTGTCATAATGATATTATCATAGCAGCCAGTACCAATTCTAATTAGAGCTGTCATAATGATATTATCATAACATCCAGTACCAATTCTAATTAGAGCTGTCAAAATGATATTATCATAACAGCCAGTACCAATTCTAATTAGAGCTGTCAAAATGATATTATCATAACAGCCTGTACCAATTCTAATTAGAGCTGTCATAATGATATTATCATAACAGCCAGTATGAATTCCAATTAGAGTTTTCATCAATATTAGTAAAACAGACATTATAAATTATAATCAGAGCTATCATAATGAAATTAGTAAAACAGCCAGTAAGAATTGTAACTAGAGCTGTCATAATGATTTTATCATAACAGCCAGTAAGAATTCTAATTAGGGCTGTTATACTGATATTAGTAAAACAGCCAGTATTAATTCTTATTAGAGCTGTCAAAATGATATAATCATAACAGCCAGTATGAATTCTAATTAGAAATGTCATAATGATTGTATCATAACATCCAGTATGAATTTTAAATAGAGCTGTTATAATGATATTAGTAAAACAGCCAATATGAATTGTAATTAGATCTGTCATAATTATATTATCATAACAGCCAGTTTGAATTCTAATTTAAATGTTGTTGTTGTTGTTGTTGGGCTTAACGCCATTTTTCAGCACACGATAGGGTATGCATGGCGTCCAGTATTAATGGTGGAGGAAGAAACCGGGAAATCACCGGAAAAAACCACCGACCCACGAGAAGCTACTGGCAAGCTTTCTCACATATCCACATTCGCCGAATCTTAGACTCGAACCTACGCAGACAGAGATGAGATGGCAGTAATCCGTAACGGGCAGCGCTTTAGACCACTCGGCCACTCGGGGCCCCTAATTTAAATGTAGAGGTTTGTGTATTATTGTGAACTTGGACAAGAGAGAGAGAGAGAGAGAGAGAGAGAGAGAGAGAGAGAGAGAGAGAGAGAGAGAGAGAGAGAGAGAGAGAGAGAGAGAGAGAGAGAGAGAGAATCTTATGAATTGGAGATTGGATAACTCAACAATAAACGTCATTATTTGTTACGAACTAGTAAGTTGATGATTAATGAACTACAACGAAACTGTCAAGGTACTTCGAATAATCTTGTGAATTGGGAAACTTGATTCAAAAGTAATGAGATAGACAGTAATGCTAGCAGTATTATGATTAAAACTGGTCAAAAAGAGAGAATAGAGTGCACATTCGCTACAATATCTAAGGAAATGCAGATTTCAAGTCCCCCAACTAAATGGGGAACAACTGGAACTTCAATATAACCATAACGGCTTTCTGACTTACCACCCCTGATATGCAGACAAGTGTTTGTGGTAATCACTTTCAATATTGGCAAAACTCTGGAGATGTTACTGTGACTTGCTACAACTGAAATGGAGGCAAATATGATGATAATTAGGCCACCACAAAACATATCCTGATTTGAATGTACACATAAGACAACAAGAAACAGTACTAGTAGGATAATGCAAATTCAGGTCTCGGTAAACGCTCTAGACCAACTACGCTCCACATTTCTGACGGATTGTTCCCCATATACCCATTCCCCCAAAAGGAAAAAAATAATACGTGTGGTTTTGAAAACTAAAGTCTGTATTGCAGGATAGACGAAAAAAAAAAACGTTAGGCTGCACAGTTCCGTTACCCGCTAGTGCAGACTTGGTAATGAAAGTTAAGACAAAAAATATTTAAAAAAATAAAAGTTGTCTGGTAAAGAGACTGCTACGCGTTGAAGCCAGAGTTAAATTGGTTTATTTAATTGTGGGGGTGAGGATTTACATCAAAGTATTGCAAGGAGAGAAGCTTAACGACACTAATCTTGTAATTCCATTTTTCATTTTAAAAACAAAATCTTCGTATCTTCGTTCAAAGTTGACAGGAACTTTATCTAATTTGTTCCAGGCCATTCTCAAATGCACCATGAAGCGGTAATATTTCCGGTGATTCAACTTGTGGGTTTTGTTTGTTGTTGTCTTTTTCTGTCAAATTATAGAGGTATGTGGTTTAATATCGAAAGTTTTTTTGTTTTTTTAATCCAAACGTTTGAATACGTGAAAGAAAACATCATCTTAATGCATTCAGTCACCATAAAGTAGAATATGTTTTTGATTTTTTTTTATAAAGCTAATACGCTATAAGTTTACTTCTCCTTGGGTCCATTTAAACGAGACACGAGCGTTTCTTATTAATATTTTGCACAATAAAATTTCAGGAAACCAAAACGAAATGACTTTAATAAACGGTAATTATGCACCTTTAAAGAACTCGCATGCAAAGCTAAATCGTTCAGACCCGAAAAGACCTATAATTATCCAAGTCGCTGGAATTCAAATCCAATAAGTAGATTTCGGACAATTTCTCATCTTACACGGTTCATTTAATTTGAATTTAACCGTATTGGAAAAGGAGATATTGTAATTTTAATGTCATGGTCTGTTTGGTCGTTTTCATTTCACATGGCTTTTGTGCCCTGAACAGGTGCGTAGCTACCACATAGAAAGAATATGCAAAGGATAGGAACCCACGAATTAATTTTGCACTCTAAATTAGGCTGGGGTCCATTGGTGATCTTTGCATAGGGTTCCGATAGGGGCCAAAATGTCCTAGTTACACCACTGGCCCTGAAAGACATGTCCTCGTTGGTCATTAGAATCGAACTGCTATCTTGTTGCTAGGGTTGAAGAAAATATATTATCCTATGTGACAGAATAAAAGTTTCCACTGACGTAATTTCAATGGCTGAACATATAGGTTGATACTCAATGGGGCCGCAGGACAGACAACATAATGAAGTGTCATTGTCAGGCACACACACACACACACACACACACACACACACACACACACACACACACACACATAGTTTAAAGTGTTATTAATTGTCCCTACCAACTTAAATAACACTAATATAAACAAAAATAATTAAATAGTTATACTTCGGTCCAAGCCAGACTCGAAACCGTGCCGCGTGTAAGGCATATAGGTCATATCGTTAGTGGACTAGTGTCCTAACCCCAATTTCTCATGCCTTCGGCATTCTCGAATCTGATTGTATTTCGATGTCATTCTATTACTTAATCGTGACCCAGCAGGTCGTGTGAAATCACGTGCTTTTCCTCATCCAGGCTTTATCTTAACCTTTTACGGTCTTGAAGATTGACAGCACACGTAGTCAGTAGAGCTTTTCGACGTGTTTCTTAACCTTGTCTTTATTCTGGTAATACAAGTTATTTAATAATCGCCCATATACCATTCATCATCAACCTATCTGTTACGATGATTTGTGTATTACATAAGTCGTTTTGCTCACGACTAGCTGGGTAGTTATCTTGTATTTTCTCGTGAGTCATAAATGTCCTGAAAGGCAATTAGCCACTGCATCTCAATCTTCCCGTGGGAAGACAATCTGTGTTCGATATATTACGCAACAATTACATTATATAGATATCCAATGTGTAGTTTTTGAATCTTTTCCATTTAATGCGGTGAAGTGCGCGTAAACTTTGGTTGGTTAATGAAGCAAACTAGGAATTTCTTAGGTCATGGTACATTGGATTTTGGGGACTAGAGAAACTAATAGCAAGGTATACTTTTATCAGAAGAAGAAAAAGACTAACCAAAGGTTGAGTTTTGTATGCATAACTTAAACCGTGTGAGTGCAGTCATTAATTAACTAACACCGTGTGAGTTCAGTCATTAATTAACAATTCTAGGTTACAAATGCTTTGGACTCAAAGGGA
This sequence comes from Potamilus streckersoni, assembly GCA_016746295.1. Lineage (NCBI taxonomy): Eukaryota > Metazoa > Mollusca > Bivalvia > Unionida > Unionidae > Potamilus > Potamilus streckersoni. The sequence continues at coordinate 1,191,667 of JAEAOA010001201.1, forward strand.
AGTAAACATCCATAATTGATTTTAGCTGTAAACGGGCCTAACATTTGAATATCAAATCAAAGATATGTGACATTTAATTTATCCTTCTGATATTTGCTTTTCAGATGGGTCGTTTATTAAATTACCAATTCTTCATGTACGAATTCCGAATAATGACTGAATATTTTGAAATTTGTATAGTTGTACATTTGAGTTGGAAGGAAATTATTATATCAAAATTAGTGATGTTTGAGAGTGCAAAAACAAGGAAAGTTAAATGCATATCTCCCTTGGATGAGAACTTACGTTTCCACGACCTTAAATTCTTCGGCTTTGTTGTATTTGCGGTGCTCCCAATTTAATTCATCATGGTTTGGCTAGAGTCATAATTGACGTCATTCTCGAAACGAAATACCATTGGTTTAATCATGAGCAGGAGTATTAAATTAGACTATATCGTCTTCGTATAGTTTATATCTTATTTTATCTTTCATAACCCGCTGGAAATCGCTTCGGTGGCCTGCTGGTTTGAGCGTCCGCCTCGGATGCGGAAGGTCAAACTGAAGGTCATACTAAAGACTTACAAAAGTGGTACTAGTAGTAGCTACTAGCTTTGCGCTCAGCATTAAGAGGTTAGTGTCAAGACTGGTCGGCCTGGTGACAGGATAATGTGACTGGGTGGGACATGATGCTACGTGTCTGCGGCATGATGCTCCAGTGCTAGACATAACTATAAACGGTCACACTGCAGACATCGTAGCAATGGCTGAAAAATTGTTAAAGCTACGTCAAAATCCCAAAACACACATATCCATTCATTACCAACTGAATTAATTTATGGAAAGTAGCCTTTATGTATGAAATTTAAATTGATTTAAGGTTGGCAGTGAAAAAGTTATTATTGATATAAACCTTTTTAAACCATTTTTAACGGTTCACTGAAAGACACACCCTCGATGGTCAATAGATGCTGACTCAGGGCTTTATGTTAGAGCAGGATAAGATATATTACCCCCTGTGACAAGTAGAATTTGTCACTGCCTTTATCTTCCTAGTTGAACAATGAAATATTCACCAAAGTCCAATCACCGAAATGACGTGTATTTGTCACTTCTGGACACGGTCTTGACATTTATGAATCTTTAGTGAGACCAGCTGTAACAGGTCATGCCCCTGAATATTACCATATCGCTTCCTCTTGTGATTGTAAGGAATGTATATAAGCTGAAAAGTGCCCACAGCAAGACACTGAATACGTTTTGAAGTGGACCCAGCTGCTACGGAATTTTTTTCAGGTAGGGTTGATTTCGGTCTGCTCACAACTTGTTTAATTCTATCTAGGTTTTTTTTCTTACAGTCACTTTATTGTGCTCCATATACCGCAGGATATGAGCTGATTTGAAATTTCCCCTGGCTTGTGTGGATCTTTAAAAATGAGAAGTAAATCAATTTATGAAAAACAGTCTAACATACCTTTTGGAAGATTTATGACTAGTTTCTCTTTCTTTCAAGTATTTTAGATTCAAACTTCTAAACATTACTGTTAATAGCAACCACAAATGACGGGTTGGAAGGAGAATGAACATTTTGCATTATTGTTCGCTTCTGTTAAATTAAAATAATGCATTGTCGTTATCAAAGAGTTCACTCCCTTACAATATAATTTAGAATTCGCACACGTAAGCCATTGTGATAATATTTTCAGGCGTTAGCTGTTTTATTATACACTATCGTACTAAGGAATCTATAACGTTTGCAATTGAAGTCAGATAAAGAGCTTCAGCATCACTCCATGTACTAAGCATTTTATCACGGGTTGAATGACATACCAACTCAATAATTGCTTCGTTTTCTTATTACAGAACGTCTCTACTGCACTCATCTATCGCGACAATTAATTGAAAAGTTAATTAAACGATGCGTTAATTATTCTGACAATTCCGCTTCATACATAAAATATCTTTATTTTCTGGCTCATAAGAAATTCTGGTATTTGACCCATATTAGTCCAAAAATCTTATTTCTAACATAAATGTCTAGCTTTTGTAGCTATTTGTGAGATAAGCTTCGCACTTTTAGAACCCGTTTCACTACTTATATATTTTTGAAAATTAATTTTGAAATATCTTTCAATTAATCTCCACGGATAATAATTTTGGAAAGAAAATGAAGATTTAGAACGACATTTGCTAATTTGTTTCCGCACCCTACTTTTCATATATTGGAGTCGTATTCATTTATTTCAAAAGTTTTTTGAATTACTTTTATGCAACCAAAGCCAAGAAAATGTTCATATTATATTGTTTTCCGTAAATGAAACCTTTCCAATTAGCACGTGCATGTACTAATATTAATTTATTCTATCAACTGTTTAGACCAGCAAGCCCCTTAGAAATAATCGCCATCACTCACATATCAATTTTTATTCATAAGCCTGCCTGGTGTTACAATCTGCCTGACGTCTTTAAAACCTATACACAGGCATCATCCTTGACAACTATCAATATATTGGGTTATACAGTTTCCTATTCCAAAAGAATTTATATTTTGATCAATTGGTTTTACGTTGTATAGCGAGAATCCATATTCGTTCATAAGAACTATGTAATTAAGAATGTCTACCTTGTATTCAACTGTATGCGTAGGTCAGATGTTGTGCAAATGGCATAATCTTAACAAGAAAACTTTTATTTAATTTCATTGTTATGATTGCACTAGTGGATTTTAAGCAATTTTTAATTTTTCTACTCTCCGCCTTTAAAACAACATAACAAACTTGTATTTTTCATTAGCCAAGGAAAGCCTTTGTTCCAGGAGTTTTATCTGCTTCCTAAGCTGAGCACGAGAAAGTTGATAAAAGTCGAGTCTAGCACATTACAATTAAGCAAGATAATTACAAAATGTTTTGCACATTATGATACAATGATCAACACATACACACATTACAGACTAATTTGTTTCATTTCATTGCAGAGTCTTAGAAACCACAAGAGCATCGAGATGAAGACGGTTTCCTTGATGCTGGTTTTTCTTGCTATTTGCACATATACATCCTACGCCTTTGTAGGCTTTGATGCCGGTAGGATATATCCTATAAGTCTGATTGTCTCTCCACCTACTTGTATGACTGTCTGTTTATCCGTATTATGTTAATCTGTAAAGATTATATAATTCTATTTATTCTGTAAGTATGAATAAATGAGGTTATTGCCCTTTCATTGCAATACACTTTTAACAAGTACTTTATATATATATATATATATATATATATATATATATATATATATATATATATATATATATATATATATTTACGTACATACGTATGTATGTGTGTGTATAATTAACTATCTGTTTTATTCATGCCAACATAGATTAGTTTTTCATCCATTTTTAAGTATATTTTTACTACACTATTCACTACGGTAATTCTTCACACCTACCAAAGTTATAAAGCTTCCGGTTTACCAATTCTTTGTCTACATGGTTTACCCCAGAGTACCTCCTTGGCAATGTATAATGAAATATTACCAGATATTACCACACGGAATTCTTGTAAACTAAAGTCAAGATGAAATATAACTTTCAAAATTTATGTGAAATTTGAATCAGTTTCCATATCCAGATTGTAAGGAATCCAATGAAGAGAGTCGTGACGTAATGGTAATCAATTCATTCTTTGACATAAAGTATTGTCCGTAAATGTGTACGTGATATTTAACTTCCGTAAATCCTCATGTCTAATATTGATCCTGCATTGATTATTTGGTCAGCGTAGCAGGTTACCATGGCAATTTTTCTGTACATTTTAATATAGGTTGATAATTGTTAGTGAATAATGATTCCATTTTACATTTTTCTCTCCTTAGGTGAGCTAATGATGTACCAGATGATGTCTGGTATGTTTGGTGGTCAGAGAGGTCAACAACCTCCTCAAGGCCCCGCCGGCGCAAGCACAGATCTCGGCGGTCAAGGCCAGCCCCAAACAGGGCGCAGTGGAGGTGACCTTGGACTCGGGAGTCTGTTGCAGCTGAGAATGTTGTTCTCCATGATGAATTAATTCCAGCCATCCAGTTAACTTATCCTGGACTAGTCCGGTTCTCGGAAATATATTCGAGCCGAAATGTGAAAATATGGATGTATAGCAGAGCCCAACAGCTGATTGAACAGGAGATGCTTACCTAAAGAATATATTAGACACCAGAGAACATGTTTTAGTGCTGGCAATTTAAGCCTAGCAATAATCCATCACTTAGCAATTTGTCGTGAATCTTTTTCATTCAAATTTCTGAATACAAAATCTGCTCCACAGGATATCAACTGTAGCCAATGTGTTTCCATCGATTCCATCCTCCCCACCAAACATGTTTATCACAACCATTGCACATGTGCAGAGCTTGCGTCCATATTTCTCATCACTTATTTTTTCGATGTAATTTTAAATGGTACCCGTCTGTTCTGGTGTTAATGCAGTTTAATCACATACACAAACACACACACACACACACACACACACACACACACACATATATATATATATATATATATATATATATATATATATATATATATATATATATATATATATATATATATATATATATATATATATATATTCAATAAACTGACGACGAACAGTACGAAACTAGTAACTAACTAGCCTAAGCGCTTTCGATTCTTAATGAGTCTTTTTCAAAGGCAAATACAAAACATATATACGACAAACAAATAAACACAAAAACGTTGTGTTTGTAAACCTCTACATTTTAACTTATGTGGAGACAGCCATGTAGAGGTTTACAAACACAACGTTTTTGTGTTTATTTGTTTGTCGTATATATGTTTTGTATTTGCCTTTGAAAAAGACTCATTAAGAGTCGAAAGCGCTTAGGCTAGTTAGTTACTAGTTTCGTACTGTTCGTCGTCAGTTTATTGCATCTATTTTAATCAATCACTGACACATGTGATCCCTTGGTGGATCCAGTACGCTTGAAAGGGTTATTTTTCGCCATATGATTTGTATTCTTTATATTATATATATATATATATATATATATATATATATATATATATATATATATATATATATATATATATATATATATATATATATATATATATATATATATATATAATGTGTGTGTATGTGTGTGTGTTGTGTGTGTATGTGTGTGTACATACCATACTTACATAATTACATAAATAAGAGCTTTTGTCGTCGATTCATTTCAAAATCTGAATGGTCACCATCAAAGATTCGTGATATTGCGAGCAAGACAATATATTGTACAAATTGACGTCTGTTCTACGATATGGTGTTTTATGTATATAGGTTTGTAATTTATAGAAATAAAAGATTCTATATAAACATAGTGCTTTTGGTTATGTTCATTGATCAGATAGTCGAATAGTGAAGTAAAAATCTTATGTACATTATGTCTTGACCACTTGCCTCCATTTAGATATTGTAAGAAATACCAAATATTTTAATTTGTCTTTGGATGTTAAAATTCTTTGATTGGTCCTATCCAACTGTTGTTTTTTTTATTCTTTCGAGATTTGTTTAGTGACGTTGCTAGTGTTAAGTGCAGGCTTGTACAAAAAATAACAAGAGAAAAGAATGTATCTAACAAGCTTTGCAAATTTTAACCAAACAATTATTTCCCTAGAAAATACAGTAAAACTATGAAATAGCTTGTGAATATTATCCAAAATATTAATCCTAGAATTGAAAAATAGAAGTTTTATCACTGAACAGTTCTAATTGAATTCGGGTTAGAATCTCGATGAAATTTCAATATTAAGGTAATGACCTCGGCTGTCTGTACTGATGACAACATTTCCTCGTTGAATTTTGTGAATCAAGAATGATATTCAGGCTTTAGGATTCCAACTAATTTCCACTGAACGCCTTTGTAAAGAAACATATTTCATGAAAGCAATGCAAAAATATCAGGACGCGGACAGTGGATCTCACATATCAGAAGAGTTTCGTTCACTCTATCCCATCTTTTTTTTTTATAGATATATCAAAACATTCCGAATAAACTATCGGATCAACTGCTGATATTGAGGTCACCTGAACACTTAGCGCACTCCCAACCGAACGTATATGCGCTACTGTCATTGATAGATTCTTGACAATCCACGTAACTAAAGAAGTATGACTGTACAAGTTTAATCTAACAATGAGATATAAAATAATGAAACCCATGTACACAGCTCGAGAAATATATCTAACATCCGATCAGGTTGAATTTTTTTTAGCGGTTGCTAAACGCCCTTCTGTTTCTTTAATGTTATCTCCGACGACAGAGACTTCAAATAAAACTGGTTATGCTAACGCAACAACAAATCGACAAACTCAATCACAAAGCGATCGAAGAAAAACCGTTTGTTCTTAAACTAACTGTTTCGCATGTAACAACAATATCAAAACATGGCGGAGTTTTTGGACCAGCACTTTCTGTTATAGCTAACACAATAGCACCAAATATTTTGTAAGGGACACTTGGACTCGTAAATGCATCAGAGGCAGTACCTGTCGGGAGGAAAAAACAGTTTAAGGTCGTGGAATCAAACAAATCTATAGTTAACGACTGCCTTGTCAGTGACATAGTCACTCGATTTCATGTAAAAATATAAAATAAAGCTTGCGCCAAAGACAAAATCGTCGAAAAAAAGAAAACAAGAACACGCAATCGAACAAAACAAGTAGGATTTATAATAGCTCCGCTGTTAGCAAGATTAACTAGAAGTCTTCTTCCGAACCTACTAAGAATCGAATGTGGAATGAATCTATCAGGTACCAGATACCGTTGAGTTATTTTGATATCATTGAGAAATTGAAAGACGTCTGATTTCGTGAAGTATTTTCTAAGGACGAACTTTATGACGTACATGCAGGTGGCTCGTTCATTGCAAATATAGTAAATTTTAATGCTGATTCGGGCATTCACTGGGTTTCTGTCCACAATAATAATTATTTTGATTCGATTGGACTTCCTCCGAGCGATCTCATGCAAAATATTTTTTTAAAATTTTATAAAATAAATTACTCTTCTAATCAACTGCAGCCGATCTGAACATCCGCTTGTGGTTATTATTGTATAATGTTTGACTGACATATATCTCTGAGAGATTCCGATATTTTAAAATTTGTTTTACAATTTGATAAGCAACATTCTCACGCAAACGATGAATTGCAGTGGATTTTTGTAAAGCTGTATAAAGCTTGCTAGTAATTTTATCTAAATTTATGTATAATAATGTCAACATTCTGTCACAAATGTAGAACTAAAACAGAAAATAAGGATGAAACAACCGAGAAAAAGCCAATATAATAATCCAAAAGATATTTGTGTTTTTTGTGGTGGAAAGAAAAGTATTTTTCTGAAAAAGCAATTAGTGCAGACGTCAGGATCTGGGATAGATAACATTATTTTAGTTGATGATTAATCTTATGAAACAAATAAAATAAATGAAATGTAATTGTGTTTGTTAAAGATCTTTGTAGCGAACAAGATAAAATTGTCACGTACTGAAAATTATGCAATTGCCGTGAGGCCATTGACTGTGCAATTGACAATAACAAATTGATTGGCGAATTACCAAGACCAAAAGGCGGATGGACATTGCCAGGTTATAAGTGTACTGGACCTTACAATCCAATCGATAAACAACTTGACGAGAACAATAACCCATTGGAAGGACAATCAAGTTGATGCAATAGCAATGTGTCATGATATCTGTTATCGTGATCATGAAAACTCAAAATCAGACTGTGATAAAAGTAATGTTAGACGAACTTCGTGATATGGAGCCGACAAATATGTGATAACGTTTTTAGAGAAGGCTAGTGCAGGGTTTTATTGTAGTAAAATATAAACTAAGACTTGGAAAGTAATTGTATTACGATCTTGCAGCCAAACTACCTAAACCTATAAAGAAAAAGTTTACGCGACGTAAGGTTCTCGCGAATGCTGTTGATGATATATAGGCGATAGAAATAGTAGAAATATCAAATCTTGCTTAATTTAATGTTGGCGCTAAACGCTCTAAAAAGTAATTGTTTAATGTTGTAGATGTTTTTGAAAATATGCTTTTAGTGTACCTGTTTCGGATTAAACAGGAACGTCGATAACCGATGCGCTAAAACAAATAATAACAAGTAGTAATAGAAAACCGAACAGAATCTTGACCGGTTACGGAGCGGAATTTTTCAATAAACACTTTATCAATTTTTAGAACAAAATAACATTTAAAATTATGTTACTTGCGGCTGAAACTCATTTTATAAAGATAAGTTTTCAATATTATCATCAGTGACTGCGACTTTAACATGATATGCACGTTGTCCTTCTGGAATCTCGCCATAAAGCAAAGTGTAAATAAAATCTTTTTTTTTAATATTTCAATTCGTTCAGTATGATCACCTTTAACACTGATCTTATAGTCTGCTGACGTTGCTTTACCAATCAGATGTATGTATTTTATATTTATCACCGATCCTAACATCTTCCCAGTGTACAAGCTGTATTTGGGGTGAACGTGAAAATCCTCGTGCTCGTTTGAGTCATTATACTATAAGGCTTTTAGATAACTATAACAATGCTGAAATTACGTGATATAGCCAGGAAGAGTCTCATGGGAAAACCTGAAAAAATAAAGACAGCCTTCACAGTTACTGGTTTGATAAACAAACTGCACTAGCAAATTTTACTACAGCAAATCTCTATCATTTGCTAGAGCTAGCTGTAAAAATACTAACTTGAAAAACATAAGGGTCCAAGAATTGCATGCAATATCACGTTATATTTTCAAAGCGACTTATGACGCAAAAATCGACTTACAAGGATATCGCAGACCCTTACAATAATGCAAAATCAAGGCGTGTTTTGCTTGGGACTGATCTTTTGTTACTAGCAGATGAAATACACCAGGAAATTTGGAAAACGATAGAACAATTTACAGAATCGAGGTTTTTAATGATTAAGGACATTTTATTTCACACAATAATACATAACGTATTACGCAGTAGTTCGTATACTCACCTACCACAAAAATAAAATATAAAATCTGCTGTAAAAACGTCAAAAATCACGATGACATACGTTTTCAATGGAATATTCTTTCTGAGCTTTTCTAGCGGAAAAATACCGCTGATTGTGATGACAAGTACAAGTAGTAACATGGAAAGATTAAAATTTGCTGGTATTCACTTTCCTGTAGCAGAAAATCAAATACCAAAGTTTGAAAAGCAAAATAATGTTTCAATAAATGTTTTCGGACTAGATGCAGAATAAAACGTCCATCCGAGATATATTCCAGAAAAAAGCATCACAATCGAAGATAAACTTGCTGTTTTATAGAAATCATTACGTTTGCATTAAAAGTTTTATTATACTAGTTGGCAGACAGCACAATATACGAAATAAGAAAACGTTCTTCTGTTATCGCTGTTCGCAGAGTTGTACAAACATTAAATAATCCTGACCAATCAAGCAAAAGAAAAACACAAACTCATGTTCCATATGGGATAGCGTACAAGTTAGTTTGCTGTACAGATGCGAGATTATCCAAAACAATCAAATTATATCGTGGTAAAATCCAGCTGTTTGGCTTTTCAAGCAGTTAATTTACGAAGTTGATAATATATTTAATCGCTTAAAAAGAGTAACTCCAGTGATAAAATTGACACCGCAGCAAGAACCTGATTACGAGCAGCGGAATTTTGTCATATTTGTGAATAAGCATTTGATACCCATGCATGAGCCGCGCCTGGTAATGAAAAGGCACGTGACCATTGCCTCTTAACAGGACAATATCGTGGAGCAGCTCATGATAAGTGCAATTTAAAATTTCACGCTCCAGATTTTATTCCAATTATTCTTCATGACTTTCGAGCCACATTATCGTAGAACCTTTTGATAATTCTGACATTAAATCTCGTTTGAAACTTGATAACGTAATCAAATGCATTCCAAATAAATTTGAAAAGCATATGTCGGTTACGCTAGGTAAGTTGCATTTTATTGATAGCCTACAGTTCATGGTAGCATCATTTGATTAGCTGATAAAAGGTTTCAGCCGGTTTGATAACTTACGATACTGTTTTGAAGATAAATATAATCTACCGACTAAAACGGGAGTATTTCCGTTCAAGTGTCTTGACGATTAGAGTAAATTTGATGAAACGTCTTTACCTGACAAGGATAAATGTTATTCGCAACTTAAAAATTTGACTGCAGAACATTATCACGATTTGTATCTATAAACTGACGTGTTATTATTGGCGGACGTATTTGAAAGTTTTCGAGATGTGAGTTAAGACAATCATGGACTAGATTCTTGTTGGTATTATTCTGCTCCCGGGCTATCATGGAACGCTCTATTAAAGTTTAGTAATGGAAGGTTAGAATTACTGACTGAAGTCGATATGTTTAATTTTATTTGAGTAGGTATAAATGTTATAACAAAACATATGCTGAAGCAAACAATAAATACATCCTCGGCTTTTTCGAAGTATATAATTTATTTAGATTGTAATAATTTAGACTGTTTTCTATAGCTGAACCAATGCCTTTCCGTGGATTTTGTGTGATTACGGCTGAACAATTTCTATTGGAGACAGAAGAAAAGATACCTAACGATATTTCGTTTTTCGTTGAGGTTGATCTTGATTATCCAACTTGGCTACACAATTACACAACGATTATCCTTTCTGTGTGGAATCGATGGTAATAGATTATAGTATGTTATCTCAGGAACAACAAGCGTTAGCATCACCACGACAAAATTCTCTAGTAAAAAATCTAGTACCAAATTTGCTCGATATGAAAAATTATGTTTTTCATTATCGAGTTCTTAAACAAGCAGTAGATGCTGGTCTCGTGTTGAAAAATGTTTTAAAGTTTAATCGGTTGCCGTGAATGTGAGGTTATATTAACTCAAAAACTTCGAGAAGAGCGAAAAATGATTTTGAAAAAACTTTCCGTTTTTGGCAAGACGATGGAAATTAATAGAAAACAAGTAACTGTCGAGCTAGTTAATGATATCAATCGCAGAAACAAACTTGTGTCAGACGATGATTTTGTTAGCGTGAAAACTTTTAATGTTTATCTTGTCGTGATACAGCGACGAAAAACAAATCTAAAACTAAACAAGCCTATTTATGTTGGAGCTTCTGTGCTAGATTTAAAGAAGTGGCTCATGTACGATTTTGATTAGAGTTTTGTTAAAAATCAGTGGCTCTCAAGTAGACTATTATTTACTGATACCGATTCGCTCGTGTATGGAATCGAATGTGAAAACGTCTATCAGGATATATACGATAATCGACATCTCTTTGATCATTCTGATTACCCTTGTGGCAGTAAATTTCATGACACAAATGAAAAGGTTATTGGTAAGTTCAAAGATTAAATGAACTCGATCATCATCAAATACTTTATCGGATTGCGCAGTAAAATGTACGTGCTGTTGTTAGACAATAATAAAATAACAAAAAGTAAAAAAAATCTGCCTCGCGCTTTGTTAAAAAATTTATGAAATTTGATGATTAGAAGAACGCGCTTTATGGCGGTGTTAGTTTTTTAAGAGCAATGGCTATTCTAACGAATCATTATAAACTAGAAACAGATGTCAATTTCGATGATAAACGTTATTGTAAAAATGGGGTAGATACATGTGTACTTGGTACTGTCGCGAAACAAATCTACTCGATATAATTTTCGGCGTCTAGGGTATGTAATTTTGTGTGAACAATAAAAATAGTGTTTTTTTAATGTAACAGTGACAAAGAGTTACAATAAGAAGATAAAATATCTAATGATAGACGACAAACAGTTGGCAGTTGAAGTTACTAATTAAATATTAGACATATGTTTTGACGCAGCACGTGAAAAGTTAAAACTGTCGCTTATCAGATATGATGACAGCGAGTATTTCAATTACCTCGAATACTTGAGCAAGAGGTTTTCAGCGGAATTTAAAAACTTTCCGAATCTGATAAGTCAACAGAAATATATTAAACGTACCATCAATCTCGATCGGTCAAAATTATATTTTATCAAATAAATATATTCTCGTCACAAGCTGCAAATAAAGGATTTGTTCGAATGTCATCGCCGTGTGAACGGCAAAGTAACGTTTAATCTCTACCATCGCGACGATGAGATATTTCTAATATCAAGAGTTGAAACATTTGTGATGTTGTGATACACTTTTCACTTACCGGTAAAGATGGCTAGGACCTTCTGTTTCTTTGAGCTAAAAAGTCTCCGAGTGGGTAATTTATATTTGAGCAAGAACCAGCCTTGCTAAAAATGATATGTCGTTTTGGGATGGGACTGGAGGGTCTCTGAAATATGTTTGGATGGTTGAAAAAGGTCTTTGAGCCAGAACCAACACTTTGGATAAGGGGTTAAGTGGTCGCCAAAATTTGCTTGGATAGTTGGAAAAGGTCTTTGAGCCAGAACCAGCACTTTCATTTTAGGTAAAGATCGTTTAGGGATTGGAACTGGAGGGCCTTCGAGGTGGTGATTTATGTTTGTTTTGTGGGTTTGCAAAAGGTCTTTACTACTACTACTACTACTACTACTACTACTACTACTACTACTACTACTACTACTACTGCTGCTGCTGCTACTACCACTACTGCTGCTACTACTACTACTACTACTTCTACTACTACTACTACTACTGTCAATTATCGGCATTTAAATTGATACCAGCATTTAATAGATCAGATGGTTGTTGGAATGTAACAAATCATCCCGACGTTGGCATATAAGTATATGCTGGCATTTAACAGATCAGCTTGATGGCATTAAAACAGATGCAAGTTTACAAGATTTCGTAAATCTATTTGCGTTATGAATAAGCTCAGAAAATATGACAAAATATTTGTAAATAAAAATAGTCAGACTTTTACATAAAGGTCTAAACGCTAGGTTTTATTCTTAACATTTTTTTTCACTTAACATTCTTTTCGTTTACTTTAAAATTAGATTAATCTTATTTCTGCCATCATTATCCGGACTATACCTGTCATAAATTTCCGTCCTAGCTCGTTCTCTGATAAAACAGACAATAACTCATTTTTCACCTCCGATAATTGAATCAAAGTATGTTGTTATTGTTGGGCGTTATGTGTATGCCCTCTATGGAGTCATTGAAAGCCTTTGAAATAACTCTGACAATGGACCGTGTGAAGTGTTATGTACACTTGTAACCAGATGATTACTTTGTGGTGAGAGATATGCCATATGACCTTGTTAAATAATAAGGACATAATATGAATCAAGTTAAATAATAATTACCACAATTATTTTTTGTTCAATGATTATATAGAGTTTATGCATATTTGTACAGAACTAACATTGAATTGATTAAATGCTAGCAGCCGACATTAAAATGCCAAACTTTAATACTCACTCAGTAAACTGGTACTTGTTATGCATATTTAATTTATATTGTGTTTTGTCGCCTTTTCGGTATCTTCATTTTAAACCATGGAATTGAAACATATCATGAAAAGAACATTTTTATGGTGTGTGCATGCGTGTGTGTGTGTGTGTCTGTGTGTGACTTAAGTGATGCATCAGAATACAACTATCTTAAGAGAGTTTAGATGTCATATAAAGAACATTTCTGATTGTGTGTGTGTGTGTGTGTGTGTGTGTGTGTGTGTGTGTGTGTGTGTGTGTGTGTGTGACTAAGTGATGCCTCAGAATACAACTATCTTAAGAGAGTTTAAAAAGTTGTTGAACAACGTGTCCCTTCAATCAGCCATGCTGATTCCTAACCTATCCTGATGAATAGTACGCATTAGATGCTGAGTCAAGTTTACTATGTTGTGATGACTGATTTTGTCGTCTGTACCATTGGTTAATCGTTGAGGTGACGTTTTTTGGAGTAATCTCCCTGTATTATGATGCTTCAAGTTTACATTGCCTGAATTCGAGGCAGACAATCTTCATATATTATGACATAAATATAGTATTGTTAGGTGACTTTGGAAAACGTGACCAAATAAAATTTTATATCATTATATCAGCATTTCTCATTCTCAATTGAAGGAACAATAAACAATATACAAAGGTTTTTCGGTGCTTATTTCGTTTGTGTACGAAAGAAAACAAATCAAGTTTTGTAGGTCAAAGAACAGACAACTTTTGTTCTAGATACAGGAGTCATTCGAGTCATGTGTGACCAACAGTTTCATAAAAGCTGAGAAGAAACCAGAAAGAAGTTGATTTATCAAATTCAACAACTATAGTATTTGCTAAGAAAGTCTCAGATTTTATTAGTATAGGTTTCATGCGTTCTTTAATGATGTTATCTTGTTAAGAAACTAAACTTGTTCAAAAAGCCAAAATGAACTAAACACGTTAACGGTCCTTGGGAGTAATATTTACCAAGTAATATATATATATATATATATATATATATATATATATATATATATATATATATATATATATATATATATATATATATATATCGGATGCATGTCATTTATAGACTTCCAAACACATGTAAATTCTTGCTGAATTTTCATGTAAAGTGCAACAGAACGACTACCGAATACTTTGGATTAAATCCCCTTGAAAAAGATACTAATGTAATTTCAGAAATTTCAGAAACAGTTATAGATGCAAAGGGCGAGAGCTTATACAATGTAAGTTGTCTCTGAGCGAGATCATAAAAAATATGACATGAATATGCGGCAATGAATGTTATTCTTATATTTTAATAAACGCCGAGTCCTGTGTTTACCGTACCGTGTATCGGAGAGAGACGTTTTCTACAATTACAATTCAAATTAGTGACTAATGGTGTCTTAACCGGTTTCTTTCGTTTATCTGTCATGCGCAGAATGCTCTCATTTTCAACCACGAACCAGTAAGAAAATTCCAATGTCAGACAGAGAAGTGACACATTTATCGGTTATGCCCATACGAGCTACCTTGGGTATGACCAGAATAAATAATCATTATACTTCAACCTAAAAATGTCAGAGTGCGGAGTTCCATCGCATTTCATAAGGTTCCATCAAGTTAAATATGGCATTTTGTCATAATTTATTTCATTATATAAACTGAATTAACACATACCGAGAATATTTATAAGAGGACAGAAAAAAGAAAAACAAAGAACGAAACAAATTGATGTAGAAATTTAATTAATAATGTGTTTTGTTTTATGAAAATAACTGCATGTGTTAAATGGTGAAGTTTATCAAACATTTATTTCCAAAGTAGAATGGAATTTTGTCCGATATCATCTGCTTGGAGTTATAAAGATTTTCCCCTATTGCGATTGTCCAATAGACCTGCACGGCACTATACAGGTTTGTTCCTTCTTGGGTTTAATTTTAACTGATGTTTTCAGTTCTTCAATTTCTAGTGTATTGTTGTGACTATCGAAAAATATAGACAGACGGACAGACAAACTTGCAGTATTCTTAACCGGAAATTCAGTTTTGGAAAGACACATTAATTATAAATGTAATTATAGGAATTTAATTTAGGTATATTATAAAGTCATTTTGTCTAGAATTATAATTTCATAATTTCTGATTTCATGTTGGTTTATACTTATTACTACTACGTTTTGTCCTGAGGGCTGTCAAGGTCATCAGGACCCTTTATAGCATCTCACCATTGCCATTATTATTGTTGGCTAGTGTGTAACAAATGTAAGGGAGTTAGCAAATGTTTATGCTTCACGGTATTTTTCCTAACTAGTATATGTGAAATGTATATATAGTGTTACAAATCAATAATTTAGAGTTATATAGTGTGCTACAAAACGGTAAATTAGAATTCAATATAGAGTTATAAAACATTAATTTAAAGTTCACTATAGCGTTACAAAACATTAATTTAGAGTTCACTATAGCGTTACAGAACATTCATTTAAAGTTCACTATAGCGTTACAAAATATAAATTTAGAGTTCAATTAGCGTTACAAAACATTAATTTAGAGTTGACTATAGAGTTACAAAACATTAATTTAACGTTCCCTATAGCGTTACAAAACATCAGTTTATAATTTCATATAGTGTTTTTTTACATGAAAGAAAGTTTTATATCTCAGCTACAATTCTAACATTACATACTGAAAACTATAAAAAGGAATTTTTTTACGTCTAACAATTAAAAAACCACAACTTATTATCATTGCTAATATACAGAGAAAAGATAATCAAGATCAAAATAAAGTAATCATGAAAACAAATACAACAGGTAAGATATTATGTATACATGACGCTAAAAATTAATGCTCTGACGTGTTTTCTGTCCAAACAATTCATTTCAGGAATGGTCATTGTTTACGAACTTCCGTGATTTTCTGTCATATTCAGGAATGTTTGTGACTCAGATAATTTGACTTTAGCGGAGTGGTGGATGAAAATATAATTTTCTCCCTAAATGGACAAAAGGATGTTTCCCTTTCCATAATTATTAATAAGAAATGACTATGACCTATCGATTATATGGTCTATTAACAGGATATAACATTTTCATTATTATTATTATTATTATTATTATTATTATTATTATTATTATTATTATTATTATTATTATTATTATTATTATTATTATTATTAGTTCAACATTAATTTCCCTAGATCGTATCGCCACTTCTTAATAATCGCTAAGGATGGTGCTATCAAGATATATGATATATAGATGCCTATTTTTCTAAAGGAAAATGTGCAATTTGCACAAGATTTTATGGGAGGTGAATTGCAACGCACAAGACCTCTTCACGTATTTTGAGTTTCCATAAACAAATTAGTGAAAATGGGTTTGGTCCTGTTTAAAATTAAAATTATTACATGACATCACCGTTACCAAGGATTTTTTTACCTAATGGCTCTAAAATACTATGTCGACTAAAATACTTTTGATTGGTTTGTCTCTGAGATTGACGCAGGCGCGATTTCCACCATACTAAGGCAAACGGCTGTTGTTACGGCGAGTCCACAAAAGCATCGATGATAACACACACGCGCATGGCCGGATTATACCATTGTACTTAGGTGTGCCAAAAAACACGGCCCCTGTTGGCCAAGAAAAAAAAAATACGATGAATTTTCAAACGTCTTATGCTATTGTAACTATTACTGAATTTCCGCAGTATCTATGCCTGACTACCTGTGTAGGCCACTGAGCCTACCTCCTTCAAGGCCCAAGTAAGAGGCTTCATAACGTAACTAGCACAGGGCCTCATTTGTCCTAAATCAAAAACTGCACACGCGTGTAGCTTATATTTACAAGTAAAACGATATGTTGACGATTTCATTCCACAGCTGTTCTTCCAATTCGATTCTTTTCGGATTTGTAATTATTGAGGGTTCATCACAAATTGACTTTGTTCGGCTGAAACGCATGCAATCATGGAAAATCTTGTCCGGTGGAATGTTTGTGGCTCGATATGATTGATGGGGAATTTTATCGCTTTGAGATTTTCGGTGAAATCCACTCGTTCGTTGTAGAAACATTACTTTGAGGTGTTTGTACACCTGACGGTGTATTATGCAATCTGGTCGTTTTCGAGTAGAAAATCTATGATTCCAAATATGGTCTCGATTTTGTAGTGGCCACCACGATGGTCTCAATGGTCGAATTTTATTTTACTATGGTATATATTATATTTCAGTGTATATGTGACGAACTATACGGTTCGATAGAGTGCTCCCAATATTTCATATAAACTATTATAGAAGTCCCACCCAGGCTCTGTTTTGTTGGAAGTGAAATTTAGTGAAAGATACATGTAAAGCTCCGAGCCCCCAGTAAGTAATGCTGACGATTAGATGATTAATTATACAAAAAGGCTGAAATTCAAAAAATAACAATTAAATAACAATTCAATAATTAAATGACTCAAAATTTCCAATTACGCTCTTTACGTTCGACCTATATTAAGCATATTGCATCACTTGATTAGAAGTGAGATATTGATTTCCACATGTCCTTGCATTTCTACTCATCGGTTGTATCCTTTCTTTCTTAATTCTCCCAATTTTTTCTCTTCTTTCTTTCAGACCTTTTTCCAAATTCCTTCTCCTCTTTCTCTTCGAATGTCTCTAGACTCCTTTTCCTTCCCCTCCGCCAATGTTTCTTCCACGACTACACTTCTGTCGACTTCGACTGTCTCGACTACAGTCTCAGTTTCGTCTCCAACCCTTGAAGACTTTATGATTCAATGGAACCTGAAGTAATTTATCCTATAAAATGCTTCCTTTTGATGCTTTGTCTTTCCTATCTCTAAGTTCTGCCGCCATATTACGAGTGGATTCTTTCTCGGAGTATATCCTACTGAACTTCAATCCTTCCAGGCGAATACTAAATTACATTATGATTTTGGAATGCATCATTCGGATCTGAATTTTAATCGTGCGTGCCCTATCTCTCTCTCTCTCTCTCTCTCTCTCTCTCTCTCTCTCTCTCTCTCTCTCTCTCTCTCTCTCTCTCTCTCTCTCTCTCTCTCTCTCTCTCTCTCTCTCTCTCTCTCTCTCTCGCTCTCTCTCTCTCTCTCTCTCTCTCTCTCTCTCTCTCTCTCTGTCTCTGTCTCTCTGTCTCTGTTTTAATATCGTTGTATACCAATACATTCAAACTTAGATGACAGTGTCTGTCAACGTGGGGACGGATAAGAACACGCCTCGTTCACCCCGTGGATTTTCCTTTTGTTTATTGAACTAACCTTTAACATATAGGTGTGATAAAAGCAAACCTTTGTTAAGTAGCGCAACCTGTCGCCTTTGCCGACTCAAGTTTCCGGTCTCAGGCTGGTCATGGTAACATTGCGTAAGAGTTCAACACTAACTCAGCAGCCATCTTAATAGATCAAACTTTCGACCGTGGTAATATCCCATGACATGTAGATTATAGCTTATACATGGCTTTATACCTGGGCTTTAGCAACGTTACAGTATATAAGGATTGGGTAACGCCGATAAAGGACACGCATTCACCATCAATGTTGATAGTCTCTGTTAACTCATCAAAAACCCAATCAGCAGATTTCGCAACATTGTCATCATGTACCTTTATAAAAGGCAACATTACAATGCTTTATAAAAGGTACAGTACACTGCTTTATACAAGATAACAGCGCATTGTTTTATACAAGGTAACAGTCCATTGCTTTAGATAAGGTAAACACAGTACACTGCTCTATACAAAAATAGTACACTGCTTTATACAAGGTATTTTACACTGTTTTATATAATGTACAATATACTGCCTTATACAAGGCACGGTAAACTGGTATATACAAGGTAGAGGATATTGCTTTCTACAAGTTAACAGTACACTGCTTTATACAATTTATCAGTTTACTGCTTTATACAAGGTAACATTACATCGCTTAATACATGGTTCAGTACACTTTTTATACAAGGTAACATTGCACTGCTTGATCTTGATACAAGGTAAAATACACTGCTTTAAACATGGCACAGTATACTGCATTATACAAAATAATATTATAATGCGTTCGGAACACGGAACACGGCTGTATACACGGTAACATTACACCGATTTATACAAGATACAGTAAGCTGCTTTATATAAGGTTACAGTACATTGCTTTATAAAAAGTAACAGCATTTTGCTTTATGTAAGTTAACAGTACACTACTTTATGCAAGGTAACAGTACACTACTTTATACAAGGCAAAAGTACACTGCTTTATGTAAGGTAACAGTACACTGCTTTATCCAAGGTAACAGTATACTACTTTTTAAAATGTAACAGCATTTTGTTTTTTTATTTAAGGTAACAGTACACTACTTTATGCAAGGTAACAGTACACTACTTTATACAAGGCAAAAGTACACTGCTTTATCCAAGGTAATAGTACACTACTTTATACAAGATAACAGTACACTACTTTATAAAAAGTAACAGCATTTTGCTTTTTTATGCAAGGTAACAGTACACTGCTTTATCCAAAGTAACAGTACACTACTTTATACAAGGTAAGTACACTGCGTTATACAAGGTTACATAACACTGCTCGATACAAAATACAGTACACTGCTTTATACAAGGTGCAATACACTGCTTTATATATGGTATAATTATACTGCTTGATACATGTTATAGTACACTGCTTCTTATATGGTACAGTACACTGCTTTATACAAGGTATATGATAAAGATTTATACAAGTGTCACGTTCTGCTGCCCAAGCTATACAGCGGGGAGGGGGCTAGTTCAACATGCTTGATGTGTAAATCATCATCCAGCAGTGTCAAACAATCATGTAGGTCGCCAGGAAACTCGATTTTACGACCATCACATAGACAGACAGGACATTGACAGCTGAGTTGAATGGTTTAGTTGACCGCACCTAATCGAATCCAGCTAGTATGTTGGCCTAAATCGAAGATTCAAAAAATATCAGCCGTCTATCTCGGGTCCTACTGACTACAGCTAAGCCTGACAAAGCCCGACAAAGCCACACAAAGCCCGACAAAATCACACAAAGCGTAACAAAGCCAGATTAAAAATTTTATATTGCTAATTATATTAATGATTCAATTATCTGAGCCGAAATACATATTTATATAGATTTAAATGACAAACACTTCAAACATGATTGTGTCATATTTTATCAATACTTTATGATTGTTCGAAATTCGAACTTTATCGCCCAATTTTCGGTCATTTAAATCTGCATAGATATGTATTTTGAATCATCAATATAATTTACAATATAATTTGTTTTAAATCTGGCTTTGTCAGGCTTTGTGTGGCTTTAACGGGCTTTGTGCGGCTTTGTCGGGCTTTGTCAAGCTAAACGGTATTTAGTAGGACCGGTCTCTATCCCAAGAGCTAGTAAGAAAAAGACAGCCGTAAATAGAACATCGCTGTTACATTATTCCGGGGATCACGCTGCCCGTTAAATTTAGCGGGATATCAGAACAAAAGATTGCGAACATAGAAAAGTAGCTTCAAGGTTAGTGGATATTTGCTCGATTTTTGCCGAACAATAAAACGCCGTAATAATAAGTACTGATATTATATTTTACTCAATTACTGGGATTGTAAAATGTATAATTACTTTGTAGTGTTTGAGACATGAATTTAAATTACGTAGGGTTATGTAGATTGCTAGTTCAGCAGCATTTATATTATATGTCGTTATATGTTACTCGTAGTAACCAACACCTTTAGTATGTTAAGTAGAGTTGCGCATATTTGTATTGGAATCAGATATGATTAATGTACGCAAGATTAGAAATAATATGTTTGAATATGTCAGAGTGTATATATTTGCATTTGTATATTCTGTATGAGTTGTGTTGCCAAAATCAGCGTCTGTTTATTGTTATATTGTCAGTATCATCGAAATTATGAGTATGTACTAATGTGAATCAATTATCGTTGTATGTATACGAATAATTGATATCATGTTTTTAGGATGTGTTGCTATGTTGTGTTTTACCATACAAGAATGTATGTGTATCTTGGTGTTAATGGAAGTGCAACTAATGAACTTTGATAGCCCTATCTGATGGTAACTTATATAGGTATTGTGAGGTGGGCACCTATAAAAAAATAGTGTACCATCCATGTGTTTTACAGGAAGTTTCTGGGGACAACTTCCAATTGGGAGTAGGAGTCCCGAGTTTTAAAAAGAGAATGACTTGAACGAGATTGCATGTCCAAGTCGACGAGTCTGGGTCGATGAGCAGACGAAGAGGTGGAGAGACGGAAGAAACAGAGTAAGGGGAAGCAACCCAGAGGGAATTAGGGAGACGGAAGAATTAGAGTAAGGGAGTGAGGGGAAGCAACCCAGAGGGAACGAAATAGACGGAAGAATCAGATGAGTTACAACCAGAAACAGGGCGAAACTCTCACACTGACCTTCATATGATTTTATAGGCTAAAAGGGGTCAAGTGAAAGGAAAGTTATAAGACTTGCAAGCCATGATTTTGTTGGCACATAACAAGCACGTGTTATTCAAGACTTGTAAGGCCCAAATGCACCCACCATGACGTTGTTGTTACATAACAAGCAAGTGCTATTCGAGACTTATAAACCACAAATGTCTCCGTCACGACTTTTTTGTTACATAACAAGAACGTGCGCTTTTTTCAAAATGCCTGTCCAACAAATAAGCAGAAACACACACACACACACACACACACACACACACACAGACATATTACAGAACAACAAATTTTCCCGTTTTGACATTTAGAACAACACTGTTAGAATGACATTTTCCACCCAATCGAAAACAGCTAAGAAAGTTTTTTCAATATCATTAATACTTTCATATAGGCCATCTATTTACTCCACCAACGTACTATACTCCTTTGATATCATCTACAGTGGTTTACTTGTCAAATTTATCTAAATTTTTCCTGAACAAGACTTTTAATTTATATCTATTTTATCGTGATGCTGCTGTCGATGTCCTTCCTGTTTGTATTGCTGGGATTTCTTTGATGCTATTTCGGCTAAAGGCTTTGCATCTTTCAAAGAATTCCTCCTTTAACTAAATTTTTCCATCTTATCACAATGGTAACAAAAGGCTAATACACACCGTGTGAGGCCCATATGAGTATGACATAGGCATACTTACTTATTAAGATAAGGGAAAAGTAAATATAAAACGTACCATTATTTGACATATTAACTGTTATTCTTTGTCACTTAATGTCCCTAAATGTTACCAACAGACTTATTGGGAAACTTTCTTTCACTAGTGAATAGCACTGAAATACATAAACCGTAAAAAAAAACTATTGATGTTGGACTGGTTGCTTGAATAAATTATTGTCTAATAAATCTATCACTAAAAATGACTAAGAACATCTTTGTTGTGAGAAATTACTTCGTGATGTGTGACAAACTTGAGAAATAAAATGACGGTTATATTAGATGTTAAAAGCAAAACTGTGCAAGAAAGAAAAAACAGTAATGTGTTGATGAAAGAAACTTGCCTACTAAGCAAGAACTTTCAATGTGCGAATATGGTATATTTTTGAAAGTTGTTCAAAGAATTTGCACCTAAAGTCAGTGAAAAGTAGCCCAAGTGGTTAGAGTGTCCGCCGCGTTTGCAGGACGTCGCGGGTTAAAGTTATGCCAAAGACTTAAGTAAAAATGGTACCAACAGTTACCTTGATTAGCGCTCAGCATTAAGAGGTTAGTATTAAGACTCGTCGGCTTAGTGTCAGAATAATGCGACTGGGACATGATGCTATATGTCTGCACATGTTCAGAGCTAAACATTACTATAAACTGCCACACTACAGACATCATAGCGGTATGAGTGACAAATTGTTAAAGATAGTTTAAAAATCAGAATCACACACCCACAACACGCACACACACTTAAAGTCAAGATGTGTGAATGTAATACATTTAAAAAAGTTAATCAATGAAAGTCAAGATGAGCAAATGTGGTACATTTATGAAAGTTGGTCATTGAATTCACACTTGAAGACATGATGTATAAATGTGATACATTTATGAAATTGTGGCAGTTAATTCACACTTGAAATAATGATGATATGTGTCTGTGGTACATTTCTGAAAGTTGGTCAAAGAATTCCAACTTGAAGTCATGAAGTGTGAACACGAAACGTATATGAAAACTGGTCGGTATATTCATACCTAAAATCGTGATGTGCGAATTTAATACGTTTATCAAAGTGTGTCAATGAAGTTTCACTATAAGTCATGATAAAGCCGCATAAAAAAATCAATGGTATACGGATTTAAGATCAAGACGCATAATAAATCAATGGTATACTGACTTAAGGTCAAGACGCATGATAAATCAATGGTATACGGACTTAAGATCAAGACGCATAATAAATCAATGGTATACGGACATAAGGTCAAGACGCATAATAAATTAATGGTATACGGACTTACAATCAAGACGCATAATAAATCAATGGTATACGGACTTAAGATCAAGACACATAATAAATCAATGGTATACGGACTTACAATCAAGACGCATAATAAATCAATGGTATACGGACTTAAGATCAAGACGCATGATAAATCAATGGTATATGGACCTAAGTAAGATCAAGACGCATAATAAATCAACGGTATACGGACTTAAGATCAAGACGCATAAAAAATCAATGGTATACTTACCTACAATCAATACGCATAATAAATCAATGGTATACGGACTTAAGATCAAGACGCATAATAAATCAATGGTATACGGACTTAAGGTCAAGACGCATAATAAATCAACGGTATACGGACTTACAATCAAGATGCATAAAAAAAATCTATGGTATACGGATATAAGGTCACGATGCATAATAAATCAATGGTATACGGACTTAAGGTCAAGACGCATAATAAATCAACGGTATACGGACTTACAATCAAGATGCATAAAAAAATCTATGGTATACGGATATATGGTCACGATGCATAATAAATCAATGGTATACAGACTTACAATCAAGACGCATAATAAATTAATGGTATACGGACTTAAGATCAAGACGCAATATAAATCAATGGTATACGGACTTACAGTAAAGACGCTTGATAAATCAATGGTATACAGACTTAAGGTCAAGACGCATGATAAATCAATGGTATATGGATTTAGAGTCAAGACACATAATAAATCAATGAAACACGGACTTACAGCCAAAGTACATAATAAATCAATGGTATACGGACTTTAAGTCAAGCCGCATAATAAATCAGTGGTATATGGACTTTTAAGTCAAGACGCATGATGAATCAATGTTATTCGGTCTTAAAAAAAGACGCATGATAAATCAATGGTATACGTACTTACAGTCAAGACGCATGTTAAATCAATGGTTACGGACTTACAGTCAAGACGCATGATAAATATGTGGCATACGGACTTTTAAGTCAAGACGCATGATAAATAAATGTTATTCGGACTTAAAGTCAAGACGCATGATAAATCAATGGTATACGGACTTACAGTCAAGACGCATGTTAAATCAATTGTATACAGACTTACAGTCAAGACGCATGATAAATCAATGGTATACGGATTTACAGTCAAGACGCATAATAAATCAATGTTATTCGGACTTAAAGTCAAGACGCATAATAAATCAACGGTATACGGACTTACAATAAAGATCCTTAATAAATCAGTGTTATTCGGACTTACAGTCAAGGCGCATAATAAATCAATGTTATTTGGACTTACAGTCAAGAAGCATGATAAATCAATGTTATTCGGACTTAAAGTCAAAACGCATGATAAATCATTGGTATATGGGATTAAAGTCAAGCCGCATAATAAATCAATGATATACGGACTTCAAGTCAAGACGCATAATATATCAATGGTATACGCACTTCAAGTCAAGCCGCATAATATAGCAAGGTATACGGACTTAAGGTCAAGACGCACAATAGATCAATGGTATACGGACTTACAATCAAGATGCATAATAAATCAATGGTATACGGATTTAAAGTCAAGACGCTTGATAAATCAATTGTGTAAGGACTTACAAACAAGATGCATGATAAATCAGTGGTATATGATCTTACAATCAAGACGCACAATAAATCAATTGTATATGGATTTAAAGTCAAGCCGCATAATAAATCAGTTGTATACGGACTTTTAAGTCAAGACACATGATAAATCAATGATATACGGACTTTAAGTCAAGACGCATGGTAAATCAGTGTTATTCGGACTTAAAGTCAAGACGCATGATAAATCAGTGGTATATGGTATGTTTGCCTCAGCTTCATTGATGAGTGACATCACAGTAGAGCTAAGAAAGAAATTTCGCATTCTGATTTTCCATATTCAAATCTATCTGATCATTAAAATATTGCTTTTGATGAAAATATCAATCTTGAAATAAGAAATTCGAGTAAAAAGAAATTGACTAAGAGTGAAACGTATTTCCACCGGCATATTATTATGTCATTTAATTATTTGTTTGTTAGTTTTAAATATTTTATTTTATTCCATTACATGTTGCTGTAATGATAATTTTGCCTATTGGATTTGATTTTTTTTTAAAAATTACATTCAGTTCTGTTTAACGCGATAAACTGCCTGTAGTTGAAACATTGTATCTTTTTCTGATCTTGATTCGGAACCAGTAAGGCAGTTCTATGTAAACAAATTTTTATTTTTATTTTCCCATATTTTAAAAAATTATTGATTTTAGTTAAGGCAATACTAGAGTAAGTGATTTTAGGCATATAATATTTCTACGTTGTTCGGCAGAGAGGTGACCACTTGACCCAAAACCAGGAATCTGTTTTGCGTTTCAGATAGACTTAATACTCATGTTATGATAAGAATCAAGCCAGTTGTTCTAAAAGCATTTGAAGCTGAAAGGTGTTTTGTTGTGACCAATTTGAGTTGAATATTTCTATTTTCAGGAATTAGTAATTTATTTTTCCCTGGAAACTACTAGTACACATCAGATCTCTTTTGACAACGGCATTTATCGAAATTCTAAACTGGAATATTATTTCTTTGGGATTCAACGAAGAACTGTATACACATCAGGACAAAGCAGATGATCAAAGACGTCATCTCCTTCCATCTTGGAATTTCATCGTGATTCATTTAGAATGTTTTATTGATAGGACTTATATTTTCAAATTCTTGGATTAATTTGTGATTTGATTCATAAACCGTAAGACCTTTTTTCTCATTTTTACCTATTTTCTAGGGAAATAAATTATTTGTTAAAATTTACAAAGCTCGTTGGCTTTACTCTTTTCTTGTTACTTTGTACGATCTTAGACACGTACAAATATACAGATATACACCCGCCCCCAATTCCTAGACTTATTAGGCTTATACTAACCCTATTCCCTGTAATTCCTAGACTTATCAGGTTTCTATATATTTTTTAACCAAACACATATGTTGGAAGTGATATTTACAATCTTTTGTTGCGTAACATTCTACAGTTACTTATAAATACTTACCCAGACTCTGTGTTGTTTTGGCTCTATGTTATGCAAATTTAATTTGCATTGTTTGTTAGTTTTTGTTAATTTTTACATGGTATTTATAATTATATTTTGTACAAGAATTAAATTAGAACTTTATTCCTTTTACCATTAATGATAAAAAATAGACTGTTTTGTGATTTAATTTGCATTACTGGAAATTTTGTTTTTAAATTGTCACTTTATATTCTCGGAAAGTAAATTTTTGGTTGAATTTTACAAAACTTGTTGGTGTTTACTCTCTTCTATTACTGAGGTTAAGACCATAGGGTCGTAATATCTAATTTCCAAAAATTAGCAGCTGTAATGTATATTATTTGATTTCCTAATAATCAACGTACGTTTGCACAAAACTGTCATCTTAACTTCGTCAGCTGGTCATTCGCTCTGGCTACCACATGGGTAAAGATGTTGCAGTGAACAGGCGTGTAGGACTGTTTTTCATTACCTTAGCACAAATATGGTGGTAGTGTAGGACTGCTAAACGCCACTTTAATACAAATGTGTATAGAGTAAACAGGAATGTGGAATCAGTACACAATTAATAAAATCCGGTTCAGTACCCACGAATGTAGTCCCAGTTTATTTTTAGATCACTTTTTCCGGTCTAAATTTGGTGGTGATACTAGAGTTAGATTTTGGCATTCTGGTATGGATTTAAAGGCAATTGATTATTCTTTAAAATGTGAGCTTATGGTGTGGTTGTGTGCATTTCGGCGACAGTGCACATTGAGTAAAAAGGTCATGGTGATTATCCGGAAGTTAAATCTGTGTTCCGTTGCCTGGTGTTTTGTTTACAATTCAGCCTCTCAAAAAAATGCAGGTCAACCCTTGGCAAGAACTAAACCGTAAAGTCATCTTTGAAGGTATTTTAGATTAACATATGATTTGTATTGATTGTCACACAGTGGAAAGTTCAGTACTGAGAAACAAATGTAGAGACAATATAGTGAAATTAATTGTGTACTATGGCCATGTAGGACTAATTTACGGCATTTTAGGTTAAAAGTGACCATGTAGTACAGACCGAGGGTGGTAATTCACAAATATTTCAATACAATGATCCCCTTAGTTTTTTTTCCCGTTCTCTTTATGTTATCTGATTCAACAGCAACATTGAATCGTGTACTGTCAAAACTGCCTAATAAGTTTTTGTTTAATACGCGTGACCTTTGCCTTTGAGAGGTGTCATGGGCAATAAAGCCTGTCGTAAACAAGATCCTAAGGAGTTTTTTTTTTACTCGACTCTGTCAATAACGAACATTCGCATCGGATTCGATAGTCAGGATCGTAATGTATACGTAGATATCTATTGAAACTATTTATCGTTCTTTGCCAATGAAAATAGTTTTTCTGCATGTACAAAAATAACGATAAATAGAATATGGATACTTTTGTCTGGTAGATATAAGATTTCACTCGTGAAGTGGAAACAATTCGTATTAAAAGGAGTAGCGATTTCTACTTCAGTTTACTATATTGCTTAATATCGGCTGAAGAAAAGCAATGATCTTTTTGGTATTATGAATGCTAAGCCTTATACGACGAAATGCATGCAGTTCTTGACATTTTATTCCAGTGAGACTAACACTACAAACGAATATACTGTATTGCTACATGGACGAAAAGAAGTTTTTAAATATATAAAAAATACGACGGTAAGTTTCTTTTCCATCCAATTTCTCTCCAACAGAAAATGCGTGCAATGGTGGAATTTGTCCATCTAATGACTGCTTTTTACGCAAAATAAAGAAGATATTTTTTTAAAAAATACATTTCTAGTCCACATTGATATAAGAAACATTGTTAGGGTGAGAAAACATCACAGTGCAGTCGAATTCAACAGTAAGTAATTTTTTCAACATAAGGTTTTAATTATTGTCAGTTTTAGTGTTTTGTTCTGGGTATATATTTATAATATTTGTCTTGAAACGCTTACTTGTGGCCTTAGCCAGTGGGATATTGAGTTCACTACGATATACTTCACCTTGACGGTCAATTGATTTACCCTTGCTATAAATTCTCGTCAATGCACGATAAATCTATTCATTTAAAACGATGCCTTTTAATGTGTTGAGACTAAAAGTGGCAATAAACACGTTTTTCTGTGTAATTTAATCATGGTTATTGCCATAAATTGTACGAATATTAGGACAATCAGCGACATTAATATGGGTTTATCTTATTTCCGCAAATAGAACAGAACACTTCTCTGCAAGGACAAAATAAAAATATAGTGAAATCTGTGGAGTGAGAGAGAAAAAAAATTTGTATGAACGCACTGCGCAGACATCGAATTGGCAAGATATTTCTTTTGCATATGTCATCAAGACAACGTCTTTAACGTAAAACCGATTTCATCATGTTGAATGGAATTGAACAGAGAACGATAACTTTTATATCGATATTTCATCATATTGAATTGAACAGAGAACGATAACTTTTATATCGATATTTCATCATATTGAATTGAACAGAGAACGATAACTTTTATATCGATATTTCATCATGCTGGGTTGAATTGAACAGAGAACGATAACTTTTATATCGATATTTCCTTATCGGCATTTTGCCACAATACAATAATTGAAGTATATAAATTTGTCACGGCCACATAACTATGTCTACCACAAAATAAATTTTAAATTTAAATTTCTAAACACTTATCTTCGTATCTTTCTGATGGGTTTAAAATAAATTGTGTAAATGTAAGAATTTGATCTAATATTTCCCACTTTATACAGACCATGAGTCACATTAAACTGCCTTCTTGCATCCTGCTTTCCAAAGTACCCAAGGTCTTTACAACTGACTACACACTACTAAGAAATTTTTTTTATTTACTAAGTGTTAAATGCCATACACCAAACAATATAAATAAATATTTATCACAATTACATGAAAATGTCTCCAAATCCTCTTATATATATATATATATATATATATATATATATATATATATATATAGATATATATATATATATATATATATATATATATATATATATATATATATATATATATATAATTGTACGGTGAAGTGAGTTCTCTATACATAATCTTGGCCTCTTCAACACAGAGTATAATCCGCTGTTGAAAATAGACCATTGCTACTATACATGGATGATAAACATGTGCAATGCCATATTTATCCTCACAATCGTAACCTCCTCGACAACTGAACGATGTACCATATTATAAAGCATGCATCAATTCATATTTCACCTGATAAGCTTGATTTCTGTTAATTTTTTTTCAATTTTCTAAATTTGAATCACACTCATGCTTCGCGGGAAGTATCTTTTCGCACATCAGCTTTACAATATACCACAGCCTCTATATATCTCATACATACAAGCAAATTAAATATATATATATATATATATATATATATATATATATATATATATATATATATATATATATATATATATATATATATATATATATATATATATATATATATAATGCATACATATGTGGTTTATTTAAAATGATTAGCTAAAGTTCGTTTCATTATGTTTAGAAAGCTATTAAATGTACACAAACAAATTTACTACACATTTTTAAATGGTAACAATAACAATAACCCGAAAAAGTCCTTATTCAATATATTTACAACGGAGAAAACCTCTCAGCATTTAGAATACATATAAGAAAACCGAAACGAACATTTTGAATATAAAATATAATATTTAATAATATATTTTATGTTTGAAAATCGAAATTTTCACACTAAAATATTATAAATTGTACAATAGTTTCAATTTAAAGTCTGTCGGTAATTCTAGAGCGTGCACAAGTCTCCCTAAGAAATATACTGTATACCATTTTTCCTCAGATATTAATTTTTTAACCCAGCTGCAAATTTACTGCTTTTATTGTCAATCATATTCAAATATTTGCATCCATCTACCATTGCCATATTGACATGACATATCATGATAAGACCTTGGTGGACATGACCTAGATTGATGTGACCTTGATTAACATTATGCTATCGTCTTTGGCTTAAACGAAATACGAGAATTTAGTCTTATATTCCTTCTAATATAAAACTTTTAGTCGTTGTTTTTGTTCTAATGTGATCTTTACGATACAATTCTGTAATTCACGTACTTCTTGCAGTGTGATCAGTATATACTAGTACGATAGTTGTCACATGTGATGTGTGGTCATTACAGTACGATTAGTATATACTAAAATAATAGTCATCACATGTGATGTGTGGTCATTACAGTACAATCAGTATATACTAGCATGACAGTGATCACATGTGATGTTTGGTAATTTTAGTACGATCAGTGTACACTAGCATGACAGTGATCACATGTGATGTTTGGTAATTTTAGTACGATCAGTGTACACTAGCATGACAGTTATCACATGTGATGTGTGGTCATTACAGTACGATTAGTATATACTAGCATGACAGTGATCACATGTGATGTGTGGTCATTACAGTACGATTAGTATATACTAGCATGACAGTGATCACATGTGATGTGTGGTCATTACAGTACGAATAGTATATACTAGCATGACAGTGATTACATGTGATGTGTGGTCATTACAGTACGATTAGTATATACTAGCATGACAGTCATGAAATGTGATGTGTGGTCATTACAGTACGATTAGTATATACTAGCATGACAGTGATTACATGTGATGTGTGGTCATTACAGTACGAATAGTATATACTAGCACGACAGTGATTACATGTGATGTGTGGTCATTACAGTACGAATAGTATATACTAGCATGACAGTCATGAAATATGATGTGTAGTCATTACAGTACGATTAGTATATACTAGCATGACAGTTATCACATGTGATGTGTGGTCATTAAGGTACAAGTGCGTACATTAAAAATGGGACTTATCACACCATTCACACCAAAACTTATCAAAGCATTATAGATGGGACGTGTCTCAATCACAGCATTAAACTTGGACTTATCACGGTATTAAGATTGGAATGTATCACAATATTAAATATAGGACTTATAACAGCAGCAAACCTACCTTCAATCTAACTCTGCATTAAAATCTTTGCTGAAAGAACTGATTCTTTTTATTGATTAATAATTAGATATGTATAATATATATACATAGTGATTGATAATTAGGTATGTATCATTTATAGATGTTTCATATATTGGTGGAGTAAAAAAAACTTTGTCCATTTAAAAAAACAATAATGTATTCAAAGTAATATCTTAAAAATTGGTACATGATTGTGTCAATATTTTTTGGAATTTTTGTTCATGACCGAATTGTAGTAATCATATATAAGTAAAATATTAAATAGCTAATTTTTATTCACTAGTATAAAATTCTATTTCAAGATATTAGGAGTGAATTGCGTAGGATCTATATATATAAATGTTCAAGTATTTGTTTACGATCATTAATAATAATAATATAAATAATAAAACATTTTGACAAGATTTTGATAATTTCTCATTGGCTGCTGGGGTCATATGTGTCCTTTGAAGAAAAAGAAAACATATTTTTCAATTGATGGGTTAAGTCAGGTGTGCTTTTATGCAATGTTGGATATTTGCCAAAAGTCACAATGCTAGTGGGAACAAAATGCGTTTTGCGGCCTTATACATAGCTGCGTGGAGCTGGACAATTTCCTGTGCTCTTTTGTAACTTCACTTTGCAGACGAAATTTATCTTGTGTTTAGATATTATTTGATAGAAAACATTTATTTAGACTATTCATTGGAATTACAAATTGTTCAGTGGATTAAAGTGCTATTCTTGAACTATTGTGAATGTATTCAAAGAAGTTCTACACCATGCTGCTGGGTTACATAAGAACTATAGGCAGACCAGTACAGTCATAAATTTGAAATTCATTCGGAACATTCGATTCTTTTGGACTAGAATATAACTCTTTGAGGGTTACTTTGGATTCAGTACATATTAATGTAAGTGCCTCTTTTACTTTCTTTTTATAACTTTGATAATTACGTTAGTTTCTAAGTGTAAAAAAAATTGTTGGTATTTTATTCTTTCTGTTACTTTGCGACCATCGAGTGATAACACATCTCATATTTTATCTCTCCTTATTTAGTCCATATTTGCTTAATATATTCATATTTTATCATTCATTATTCGGTAAATACTAGTGTCATATATTCATATTTTATGTCACGTCATTTGGTCCATACATATTTAATATATTAATCTATTGTTTTATCTCTCAAACTTTATTGGTTGTTCTTTTAATAGTTCTAAAAAGATTAAGTATTATCTCATCTATAAAAATTTAAGAAACGAGTTATAAAGACACGAGTTGTAATTAAGACATAAATTGCAATTAAGACAAGAGTTGTATTTAAGCCATGAATTGTAATTATAAGATCTGAATTATAATTAGGACACGAGTTATAATTAAGCACGAGTTGTAATTGAGACACGAGTTGTAATTAAAACACGAGTTGTAATTAAGACATTAATTGTAATTAAGACACGAGTTGTAATTCAGACATGTTTAGTAATTAAAATAGGTACTTAAGAAACGAGTTATAT
Organism: Potamilus streckersoni; assembly: GCA_016746295.1. Taxonomy (NCBI): domain Eukaryota; kingdom Metazoa; phylum Mollusca; class Bivalvia; order Unionida; family Unionidae; genus Potamilus; species Potamilus streckersoni. The sequence goes on from JAEAOA010001201.1 coordinate 1,225,191, forward strand.
AATTAAGACACCAGTTGTAATTAAGACACGAGTTATAATGAAGACACGAAGCGTAATTAAGGCACGAGTTGTAATTAAGACATGAGTTGCAAAAAAGACAATAAATTATGTCACAAGATGCAATTAAGACATGAGTTGTAATTAGAACACGATCTATAATTAAGGCACGAGTTGTAATTAAGACATGAGTTGCAAAAAAGACAATAAATTGTCACAAGATGCAATTAAGACATGAGTTGTAATTAGAACACGATCTATAATTAAGACACGAGTTGTAATTAAGACATGAGTTGTAATTAGAACACGATCTATAATTAAGGCACGAGTTGTAATTAAGACATGAGATGCAAAAAAGACAATAAATTATGTCACAAGATGCAATTAAGACATGAGTTGTAATTAGAACACGATCCATATTTAAGGCACGAGTTGTAATTAAGACATGAGATGCAAAAAAGACACAATAAATTATGTCACAAGATGCAATTAAGACATGAGTTGTAATTAGAACACGATCTATAATTAAGGCACGAGTTGTAATTAAAAGAAAAGTGGGGCAATATAGGGCATATGAGGCCAAAGAGGGAAAGTCAGTTTGGGATTGTATAGGGCACACATCAATAGGGACAAACGGAACAGCTGGGACGATATAGGGACAATGGAAATTTTTGTATTAGCACATTCTGGTCTGTATAGGGTCGTGTGGAATGGCACATGTGGCATGACGTCACGGTACTGTACACTTGCAACACTGTAGCAAGGGACTGGCATAAATACACACATAGCTACTACTCTAGTGAGAGACATATACAACAGAGAAACAGAGGCATAGAAAACACACACACACACACACACACACATATATATATATATATATATATATATATATATATATATATATATATATATATATATATATATATATATATATATATATATATATATATATATATGGGAACAGTTTCAAAATCATAATGTTTTCGAGGCATTGGCAGTGGCCCTGGAAAAGGACCGTTGTTTGTTATGTTAACATTATTTCGGTAACATAAGGACATCGCATAGCTCTTCTTTTCTTCCTCAAATTCCTCAAAGCTTGTCGTAAACTGTCTCACTTCTGGTCCAAAGATGTGATTCCGCTTCAGACAGCCTTGTCTTTCTACTTAACATCTTTTTTTCTAAAAAGTTGGACCGATAATCCGTATGACAGTCCATTTTGTTTTCACATTCATTGGTACGTCCGTACGGAAAAACAATGACGATACCAAAGTAAAGGAGTCAACGTCGATCAACGTATTCTTTTTGACGAGAACAGGTGAAGGGAATGAAGTGAACTGCGTTTATTTATAGGAGAAGAGCGGATTGAAACAGACTGAAATTATTCACCAATCCCAACACGCGTTAGAAAATTTGGTCACTTCGCGGAGTCTGTCTTCCAATCTGAAGAGAGCTACATATGACGTCGCATTTCCTATATACGTACACTACCGTTTGTGCGCAGTGAATTGATGCGACATAGGAGAAACATGAAGGATCCTAAGAAGATAATGAATTGGGATGCACCGGCTATTGTGACGACAAGTGATGTCATAGCAGTGACAGCTAAAGTGAACACAGTGCAACCTCCCTTTTAGAGATTGATTTCAACTGGAGTTTAGTAGATATTTTCTCTTCGCAAGAATTCGTTCCGATACCAGCACTATCGCCACTTTCTTTTTCTTTACCACAAGTCGACGATTTTAGACAAAGACAGAAAGAAGAATTAGAGATTTTTTTACAGTAACAGAAAGGGGCAGAACAAGCATTTCTCCTTGAACAGCAACAGCGAGAAGAAGAAGAAGAAGAAGAAGAAGAAGAAGAAGAAGAAGAAGAAGAAGAAGAAGAAGAAGAAGAAGAAGAAGAAGAGGCGAGAAGGAAACAACAGAAAGGAAAAGCAATAGAGAAGGAACAAAGGTTATCAGAGGTGAGCAGTGAAACTAAAACGATCACGATACTCTTGGATATTTTTGATCGGTTAAGAAGTCTGAAACAAATGAATCAGACTTCTATATTACGACCCAAGAGAAAAAGACCTGAAAAGTACTATCACATTCGAGAGACTCAGAAACGGTCCTACAGAAAATTTAAATCTACGGCCTACACATAGCAGTAAAGTTAAAAGATTTCAAGACCGACGTACCCTTAGAAGAGGTAAAATGGTGCATCGCCGATGTGTGGGATTCTTTGTTAACCACACTGAAACGGCAATGTCAAGCCAAAGAAGACGATCGCTTGAGACTTTACGTTCATCACAACAATTTGAAGTCTCCTACTTGGATTAAGTTTAGCAGTTCATCAGAATTGACACCTTCCAAAATCATTGTCAAGTATCAACACGTACAGCAATCAAATGACAAGTTTTATATCACCGACGGAAACGTGACCCACATTTATCTTCCTCAAAGGTCAGGACAACGCAAAAAGTGATATTGGTAGACAACCTTCGCAGCATCAAGTGTAGCCTCGTCCAAATTAACAATCTTCAATACCAGATGTGTTTAGCCCGTGCCATCGCAGGGTACGAACATATGCCGACAAGAACGACACGACAGAATGGAAAAGAGACTGGGAGAACATTCGAAAATCTAACCTCGTCAAACAACAAAGAGAGGCAGAGCTCCTATTACAGCAAGCAGGTATAGCTAAAGACACCGCTTGTGGCATTCCTGAAATACGAAAATTCCAAGACATCTTGGCTCAAAGTTACACCTTCAAAATGCACCCTCAAGAAGTGCACAGACTGTTGTTGTTTCTAGGAAACGATTTCAATACATTCACTTTTATTATAACGATAAATAGTGTGATGTCATTACCAGTTTCACATCATTCCTTGGAAATGGTTATTACTGTGAGAAATGAGATTATGACTATAACAATCGAGAGCAACATAAGCATTGTGGATCGAAATGCTCTGTAAGTTTTGTTCTTAACCCTATATGGACGCAGGACAAGAACGTGTGCTTTGTTCCACTTGTCAGAGCACGTTGGTCAGCTTCGCCTGTTACGAACAACATTTGAAAACACAAGGGTTACATAAAAATGTGCTTGTCAACTCCTGAGATTGTGCCATACTTGTGGAAAAGGCATACTTACCAACAACGCTAAGACGCAAGTCTGTTCAGGAACGAAATCTAAGAACCACTCTACTCATTGCCCGTACTGTAGCAAGATTACTGGAGGACGTGAAAAAATTTTCGAGGGATTAAAAAAATTGACCGATTTTGCCCAATCGGTCTTAGACCCTATCGACGAGACGTGGAGCCAAGAAAAAGACATTGAATATTATGGAGATTGTTATCGCTGTGCTACGGTGATGGCTCATAATTTCTCGCAATATGATGGACAGATTTTGTTGAGAAACTATACGGAATAAAGTACCGAACGTCCTACAGTGACTTTCGACGGAGCCCAAATCATTTCCATGCAAGTGGGTCAAGTGCAGTTTAAAGATTCGATGAGTTATTTGGCCAAACCTTTGAGTCGTATGCCTAAAAAGGTTGGCATGGCAAAATTGGCTAAAGGATATTTCCTCACTTTTTCAATACCGAAGCCAATCAACATGCCGTTTTACCCCTTTTGCCTGAGACTCACTACTACGACCCCGACAACATGCGTATCGAACAACAAGAAACTTTCTACGCATGGTACCAGACTCACACCTCGGACCATTTCGACGTTAAGGAAGAAATGTTAAAATATTGTCGTTCCATTTTAAAGCATTTCTGTGGAACATTTCGAGAATTGTACATGGCATGGATCGATACTTTGAAAGAATCTTGCACCATTGCCAAAGCGTGTTCCTTAGTCTACCGACAACGATTCATGCACCAAAACACGCTAGCTGTCATCAGTCCTCAAACAACCAATTTTGTCAAACGTCAATTCTCGGTCAAAGACCTACGCTGTTTACATTACTTGTGTGACAAGGAAAACAAATGGACTCAACATATGAAGGGAAAAACCCCAGAACAATCAAGTACGAGTTTAAGGGGTGCTTTTTTCATGGATGTCCCATCCGCTACCCTAAACGTGATACTAAAATCCACTTTTTTATAACGGACCATGGGATAGCTGTACCAGGCCACTTAACAACGTCGCTTGAACTTAGAAGAGCAAGGATACAAAGTACTAGAAACGTTGGAACATGGGTACGATCAGCGGGTTTGAGCGCATCGTGGAAAGTTACAAGCTGGTGGACCCTCTGAACCCAAGGGACAGTTTGTATGGAGAACTGACGAATGCTACTTTTTTGCTGTATCAAGCTTTCAAGGAGAAAGGAGAAGAAATCAAATACTTGGAAGTGTGTTCTTTGTATCCGTACGTGTGGAAATATTGTCACTTTCCCACAGAGCACCCACAATTGCTGACCGAACACATCGACTTAGACAATATTAGACAATACGAAGGACTAATCAAGTGTGAGGTCTTGACTCTCACGAACTTGCACCATTCCGTGTTACACCATTGCCAAGGGAAAATGGTGTTTCGTTTGTGTAATACTTTTGCTGAAACGTGCAACCAAGACCTCCCTTATCAGCACACTTAGGAATAACGTGCCTTGTCGGGAACGTTGTTCAGCGTAGAATTGTTGTAAGATCTGGGATACGAAATATTAGAAGTGTATGAAATTTACCACTTTGCAAGGACAGAAAATTACCACAAGGGCGACTCAAAAAGGCATTTTCGAATAATACGTGGCTATCCTGTCTAGTGTCGCAATCCCGAAGACCAAAAGAAAATCAAAAAGAGAAATACTGGGAGCAGGAAGGCATCACTTTAGACCAGATCAAGAAAAACGAAGGAAGGCGATCGTTTGCCAAAATGATGTTAAATTGTTTGTTTGGCAAAATGGCACAACGTCTGTGATTACCCAAGACGGAGTATATGTCAGAGGAAAAACATGAGAAGGAAAAGAATGAAAAAAAAAAACAAACGAAAAAGTGTAGGACAAAAGATAAGAAGCTGGTGGAGGAAAAGAAGAAATTAGAAGAACCCAAAGGCTCTTTTCAGGACCACTCCATTGCCTTGAAAAGATATTGATTTTCAAAATGTTTCCATATATCTATATATGTGTTCTATGTCTTTGTGTCTCTACTCTCTAGAGTAGTAGCTATGTGTGTATTTAGGTCAGCCCATTGCTACAGTGTTGCAAGTGTCCAGTACCGTGACGTCATGCCACCTTTTGCCATTCCACATGTCCCTATACAGACCCAAATGTGCTAATACAAAATTCGCATTGTCCCAATATCGTCGCAGCTGTTCAATTTGTCCCTATAAATCTGTGCCCTATACAATCCCAGGCTGATTTTCCTTCTTTAACCTCATATGCCCTATATTGCCCCCACTATACTACTGAATTGATGACGAGCTGTAATTAAGACACGAGTACTAATTAAGACACGAGCTGTAATTAAGACACTAGTTCTAATTAATACACGTGTACTACTTAAGACTCGAGTTGTCAATGTCTTTAGCTTCCACTGTGTCAGCAATATTATTGTTGATACTTTAAATATTAAAGTATCCATAAATTAAAAACTATTTATCGTTACCATCATTAGTAATAATTTAATATAATTTGATTTGCAGGAAAAAGAAGACACATAACAATTGTTTATTTTACTAATTTTGAAAGTTTGCTACCATTGAATATGTTAACTTTCCTACTTCAGTGTCTTAACAATCTTACATGTTTCTAATCAACGAGAATGTTGTCACTCTTCTATACTCCATTCCAAACCAAAATTTAATTTTCAATTTTGCTTTAGAAACTGTTTCTCAGAAATAGCTATTGATTAGCCCATGTAATTTGACCTTGTAATATTCAAAGCATTATTATTATTAATAAAAATAATTCTTTTATTAAGTCCCACACGGTTTGTCACCTACTTTAAACACTACTTGAAAGATCTTATTGTTGAGTATTATTTTGCATTGCAAGGGAAGCGATGAAGTACAGATAATATAACAATTTAAAATTTTGCAACAACTGAACATGTTATGGAGTTGTAATTAGGCCACGGATTAAACATTTATGTATCTATGTACATTTTCCAACAAATTTACTTAGTCCTGCTCCTACATTACCTATATACATGTAGCTGTTTTCTTTGACTATTCCAGCAAGGTTACAACAGCTGGTCAAGGTCATTAATATTTGAAGTTTGATTCGGCTTATACACAAATATAGACGGTCTTTGGTCACCTTCAGTTCATTGTTCAGAATGGAGGCATTGTTTGTAACGATTGCTTCAATAAACACGAGGCCAGAAACACCATAAAATATTATAAACGTAATGACAAATGTAAAGCTTCCCATCTTTGGCAGCTTGCCAAAGTTTGTAAATAATTTATAAATAAGAAACGAACAATTCTCGGTTTGGGAAAAAGTGACATATTTTTTAGTCTTAGATTTTTAAACTTAATACTCAGTTTCCTAAATTTTCTGGCAATGTTGGTATCATAATCAATATATAATGTGAGATGCTAAGGGTCGCGTGTTTTTGAGAAGTGCCATATATTTGTAAATTTATATGGCTTTCTCATAGCTTTCTAATAATGTAGGTGGCCACATAGTAGCTCAGAATACATCATTTGAACTATAAATACTACATATCGTAAATACTAGCGTGGAAAAATGAGTCTTACAACAATGCTACTATTGTAGTTTTGCTCAAAATTTGATTTGCTTAACATTTAAAATTACCTGGATTTAATTTTGTAGAAAAAAAATGTTCAAGATCTTGCATTGTCCCTTTATTGCATTTTCGTCGATTTCAGCATGACATTTTTAAAGTAAATTTGTTAGGTGGCGCTCTATAGCTTCGTATTTAGCATTGGGTTAGAATTTTAAAGAAAAAGAATTTCCCCGGGTTTCCTCACTAGTTATGCTGGCTATTTAAAGACTTTGTATATCTTAGATATTGTTCAACGAACCTTTAATTTCGTTTCTTTTAGTGCATGATTTATGGATGTAATATAGATTATATAGTATACAGCTTGACCTTACTCCAGATGTACATCATTCAAAAGAGTGCTAGCTTCACTTGCCCATTTCCTCCTCCCAAATTTCAGCGGTAAATTGAAACAAAAATAGAGCCCATAACACTTTTACATATTTATATTTAAAAATTCATTATTTGCACTTTCAGAAGCTGATATTGTCTAGTCTGGCAAAATTCATTTTCCCTATTGTAATAGCTGTCAATGATAGTGAACTTTAGACAAATTCAGGTTGATAATTTTTGGAGCACAAGGGAGCGGTCATTTTAGTTGGCACTATGATAAGATCATTTACTTTTTCCAAAAGTACAATATCCAAAGAAATGTCAGCCACATTACAAGAAAGTAGCAATGAAGTATGCCAAAATTTTCTCCACTGTATTTGTTTTTAATGAAAACAACTTTACCTTACATACATCACTCTCTCAAAAGTACACAATAACTGGTGATCTCCACCTTAATCAAAAATAAGCAAAAAGAATTAGTACACGGAAATAACTCTAATAAATGTTGACAACAAGCAAACGTTCGCCTTAACTGCAACGTCGTTAATTCATAAAATTATTTTATGTTGTAACATTAGACAACCGGACATTAACATTGGACAATTGGGATTTAACATTGGACAACCGGGCTTTAACATCGGACAAACGGGTTTTTCACAATCTCATATCGTAAATATCTGACTAGTTTCAATAAACATTCAAGTCGTCTTTGTCGTTTGCTCTTGGGTTAATATGTTTAAATGTCGTAAAACATTGCTCTTTTTCTTTTGGTTTTAGTTCGACGTGCATTTCATGTACGATATTTAAAATTTGCATTTTCTTCATCACTGCTGATTGAAGAAAATTTCGTTAAAAAAGTTGCTGATAACAAAATCAACAGTTAATGAAATGATTTTCAGAGTCGGAGCAGATGCCCCTGAACTGTTTCTTTTCAGTAGATCTTTAACTTCCGGTATAAATGAAAGTCAGTAAAGAAATAAACAGTTGTACAGAATAATAATGTAAGCAGACAAAATCAAGCATAAAGCATACCAAACTAGGAACAAATCAGGCCCGCAATGTTCCAAAAAACAGGCAAACTAAAATACAACAAAATCAGGCTCACAACGTACCAAATACGACAAAATCAGTCGCAAAACGTACCGAAATGCGATAAATCAGGCCCACAATGTACCAAACTACGATAAAAACAGACCCACAACGTACCAAAATAATTCAGACCCACAAAGTACCAAATTAAAATAAAGTAAGTCCCACATAGCAGCAAAAGAAGATAAACCCAGGCCTAGAACGTACCAAAATAAGATAAAATCAATACTACAACGTTCCAAAAATAAGACTAAGTCAATCCCACAACTTACCAAAATGAGACAAAATCAATCCCACAACGTACCAAAATAAGACAAAATCAATCCCTCAACGTACCAAAATATCCCACAACGTACCGAATTGAGACAAGATCAATCCCTCAACGTACCAAAATAAGACAAAATCAATCCCTCAACGTACCAAAATAAAACAAAATCAATCCCTCAACGTACCAAAATGAGACAAAATCAGTCCCACAACGTACCAAAATAAGACAAAATCAATCCCACAACGTTCCAAAAAAAAGACAAAATCAATCCCACAACGTACCAAAATGAGACAAAATCAATCCCACAACGTACCAAAATAAGACAAAATCAATCCCTCAACGTACCAAAATAAGACTAAATCAAATTTACAACGTATCAAAAAAAGACAAAATCAATCCCACAACGTACCAAAATGAGACAAAATCAATCCCACAACGTACCAAAATAAGACAAAATCAATCCCACAACGTACCAAAAAAAAGTGACAAAATCAGGTGCACAGCATATACCAAAATTAATGCCACATATTACTGAAAAATGACAAACGCTGCGTTATACCGTACTGAGAAAGTATGTTTTACTTTAACATGATGCTTTCTTCTTGTAACTAAAACTTTCTACTAACAATGATGTGTTTTGAAGGCAACAGTTTGTCAATTTCTGAAACAATAATGTAGATACCGAAAAATATTGTTGACAGTAGAATGGTACGCAAATAAATCGCCCATGAAGGAGACCAACAATTTCGGAGCAGTAAAAACAAAGGTGTCTAAAGATTGTCCGACCTTGACGGACAGAGACCCATAATAATCTTTAGCTGGATGAGTTCGTTTCACTGTATTAAGAATCCCTGTCTTTTGGTGACGTAAATAATAAGACTTTCAAAGCAAATACGGATGTAAGTAACATTGACTTCCAAACGTCAGAGCGATATTTATTACATCGTTACTTGTTTATAGACCGATAAATAACTACAATAGAAGGAAATACATATGTGCAAGAAGAAAATAGAGCATTCAGAAGCATTAGGACGAAACAAAAATATCTAAAGAAATGTTAAAATGGAGTAACAAGGTTTTGCTTCACTACTTCCTAAGAGAAGCACGGAAACTCATTGGTTAATGTGCTGGATTTGTATGCAGTTGTACCGGTTTCGATTCCCGTGACAGAACTGGTTGAATATGTTTTTTAGGCAAGACATTTATTTCAATGTCATCTGAACTAACCAAAGTTAATAATGCAAAACTCTTTAAGCGTCCTTAACTCAACCAGAAAAATAATTGTTGTTGTCAGTCCCTACCACACACCAATAAATTACTAGACAGATTGATGTCAGCATCAGACATCTTTGTTAATCATTGCTGTAAGATGTTAGTGCGATTGTGACTTCACGATGTATATAATGTATTTAGTTGATCTGTAATTTATTTTGTTCTGTGAATCATTTATACGCGTCGGTGAAGGATATGAAATTTCTGAATCCTCAGAATGGAATTTTCCTAACCCTAAGACTGACTCAAAGACGGTAGAATTAGGTACTTGTTTACATTCTCACGTCTACAACTATATATTTCTATTGTAATTTAATTTTAATTAATTATGATGGTAATTTTTCTTCCATTCCCGAACAAAAACGAGGGCCAGTGTCAAGAGGGTATATTGTGAATATGGACTACAACTATAAAAACAAGAAAAACACTAGTGGAAATTGAGTTACCTTAAGAAAGTGCGTTGAAAGTAATATTCCCACTAAAACTTTTAAATGATAATAATACGTATCAATGCTCAAGGAACAGTCAAATCGTTGAGGTAAAAGCAACACAGTGTCCGAAGTGTGTACAGAGGATGGATCTATTCTTATCTCGAAGATTAAATAAGACATACAAAGTAACATAAATAGTCATGGGATCACCTTTGATCAAGAATTGATTTACTTTTCATAGATAATAATCAGAACATAAATTTATAAAGCATACAAAACATTTACGGCTTTTTCGAGTCGAAACCGAACCACAAAAGCTAAACATGTAGCTAGGTTGATCAATGCGAAACGTCCCGCTTGCGGTACCTTAGCTTCTACTATTACGTATCGGCTCGTTCAAAGTAACATAAAAGATAGATTGAAGACAACAAGCTTTGTAAATTTTAACAAAAATAATTTATTTTCCTAGAAAACATGAAAAATGTAAATATGTTAAACAAGACTTACGGTTTACAGAAATGATCCAAATTGTTTGTTCAAAATAGAAACAAGTCCTGCAAAAAGTTCAATTCGCAGACTGAAGTTCAATTCCTGTCCAAAATGTCGGATGACCACGTCAGACGAATGCTAACAGAAAATTCCAGAATTTACACAGTAAAATACAGTTTGTATTGTTCTGTTCCAATTTAGAATATTTTCGGAAAGTGTCTTGTCCAAATCAGTAATATTTTTCTCCAGAAAAACAATTATCAGAAAAACGAAGTAAAATTAGCTCCTCTAACAAGACATGTTGTTCTACGTAGACATACGAACAGACAACTTCTTCTAGCACAAAAATACCTTTTTAAGGTAATAGAAGTTGTATAACTCTAATATGTCGCAATAAACTGTCTTTACGACTCTGCAACTTTTGATGACTCTCGACTACGACTGACTGTCTTACAAGAAAACTCAACATATAAATGAAGCTAATACGTTGTTTGAATTACACGCGCACGAGAAGACATGCAATTTCGTAATACTTCTGGACATTAGGAAAGCCTGACCAAGTATCGGCCAATCGTTTTCATGGCTATTCCTGAATGTTTACTTGTAATGAATTTGTCATCATACACAGCATGTGTTCACACGAGTCACATTTAAGACTTAAGTAAACACGATGTTTTTCAACTACATATTAGACTGATATTAATATAACCATATTAATAATTACATTTAATAAAATAAAATGAAATAAAAAGATTTATACATAATTCATTCCTTACCACACATACTTTAACTACAGGGTCGTAACACAACAGCTGGTCTTTTGTCATAAAACGATTATTCTGGTTGCCTGCTGCTGGCTGCCAGGCGATTGTGCCAGATCTCAAATCTCTGGCTATCATTCTCAAAGACTGCCAAGACATGGCCATTAGCAGCATGAGAGTAGTAATCAGGATATGCCAGTGAATCAATACGTTGTATGGTTTCGTGTAGCGTTTTGCCTTTTCTTCTGAATCGTCTTTAAAACTGCGCCTTGTAGTATTTGTCTTGGTTGTGGTCAGAGTTATCTACCGAAATGAGCTTCCAAGAAAGCTTTTAACTTGTAAGCTTCGCTTGACCGGTTTGGAGTTGGAGGACATTGATCGTTAAGCATGCAACCAGGTGCAACATCATTTAGGTTTTGTTCCAATAACTGATCGATTCACAGTGTTCAGGAAAGGTCATACAGTCAATATATGGCTATCAACCATCGTAAGTATCTTTCCTAATGATCTTCTTACTTGAACTTGACAAAAGCTAAATTCTGTTTTTCTATTCCCATTCCTTTGGTTAAATGGAGAGCTTGGCGTACGTCTCTAGTAATTGACTTCAATGGAGAGTAGACTAAACTTACTCTTAAAAATGATTCATGGTTGTGTTTTATCTTTACAATTTCTCCGTGATAAGAATATTAGTGTTTTGGACAAGGTTAAGGGTTTGTAAATTATTCACCCTTCCAGGACAACGAGAAACGATTATTATTGTAAAAAAATGTTTAGCTCTAAATGACTGTTATTCAAGAGTATGTCCGCAGATTAGAGATTATTGTCAAATATCCACAGTTCTGGAAAGTTAATAGAAACTATATCAAGTTTTCAACTTTGTGAAATCAAAGTTCGCGGTGGAGGGTGGAGTAAGTTACAAATTATTCATAACGTTCTTCTATTGTTAATCAAAAGCAATAAACTATGTATTCGTGACATAAAAAGAAACTCATTAAAACATTATTTATCATTTTAATTACTTGTAAGAGACTGATATATAAATTAACTCTTTACTAATTGAAATGCATTTTAACTGAACTCGTGTCTGATCCAAACAAAGAACTTTCGACTTTGACCCACATTTAGCAAGCAGAATTTTGATTTCTGTTATTAAAGACAAACTTTATTTCACCCCAAATTATACCATACCGGCAACATCGTATAAAGCAGTATATCTCCTCACGTTTAAATGGAAATTAAAGGAAAGAAATAGATCTTTTACATGCAAAGCAAACTTCCAAGTAATCTTATAACTTCTTGAGGACGCTTTTACCTTCCAATTGCCACGTCAAATAACGTGATAAGATTTATTTTTTAAGAAAAAATATTCTCTCAAAAAAATATCTCAAATATACCCAAATCTCAGCGTTGTCACAACAATGTCTTTCTTATTGCACCCAACATGTAATACGCCCTGCGAATTAAACACTTGCCCGCTTTAAATAGTCCATGTTTTCCTTATTTCCTTATTTCAAAAGACATAAAGACCACGGTCGTTGCCAACTATACAATAGTACAAATTATAGTGGCTACATCGATCAGTGTAAAACGTTCTGTTTGCAGAATAACAACTTCTCGTTTGTCCTACAATGTTTATGTTGCAATTAACATTTATCTTGATTAAATGAAAGCAGAATGACATTTGATGAAACTCAGCAGTTACGTCAGACAGTTAGACAGTCTCACTGATGAAACCTAGCAGTCACGTCAGACAGTTAGTCTCACTGATGAAACCCAGCAGTCACGTCAGACAGTTAGTCTCACGGATGAAACCTAGCAGTCACGTTAGACAGTTAGACAGTCTCAATGATGAAACCCAGCAGTCACGTCAGACAGTCTCACTGATGAAACCCAGCAGTCACGTCAGACAGTTAGTCTCACTGATGAAACCTAGCAGTCACGTCAGACAGTTAGACTGTCTCACTGATGAAACCCAGCAGTCACGTCAGACAGTTAGTCTCACGGATGAAACCCAGCAGTCACGTTAGACAGTTAGACAGTCTCAATGATGAAACCCAGCAGTCACGTCAGACAGTCTCACTGATGAAACCTAGCAGTCACGTCAGACAGTTAGTCTCACTGATGAAACCTAGCAGTCACGTCAGACAGTTAGACTGTCTCACTGATGAAACCCAGAAGTCACGTTAGACAGTTAGTCTCACTGATGAAACCCAGCAGTTATGACAGACTGTTAGATATAGTCTAACTGATGAAACCCAGCAGTCACGTTAGACAGTTAGACAGTCTCACTGATGAAACCCAGCAGTCACGTTAGACAGTTAGACTGTATCACTGATGAAACCCAGCAGTCACGTCAGACAGTTAGACAGTCTCACTCATGAAATCCAGCAGTCACATCAGACAGTTAGACTGTCTCACTGATGAAGCCCAGCAGTCATGTTAGACAGTCTCACTGATGAAACCCAGCAGTCACGTTAGACAGTTAGACAGTCTCGCTGATGAAACCCAGCAGTCACGTTAGACAGTTAGTCTCACTGATGAAACCCAGCAGTCACGTCAGACAGTTAGTCTCACGGATGAAACCTAGCAGTCACGTTAGACAGTTAGACAGTCTCAATGATGAAACCCAGCAGTCACGTCAGACAGTCTCACTGATGAAACCCAGCAGTCACGTCAGACAGTTAGTCTCACTGATGAAACCTAGCAGTCACGTCAGACAGTTAGACTGTCTCACTGATGAAACCCAGCAGTCACGTCAGACAGTTAGTCTCACGGATGAAACCTAGCAGTCACGTTAGACAGTTAGACAGTCTCAATGATGAAACCCAGCAGTCACGTCAGACAGTCTCACTGATGAAACCCAGCAGTCACGTCAGACAGTTAGTCTCACTGATGAAACCTAGCAGTCACGTCAGACAGTTAGACTGTCTCACTGATGAAACCCAGAAGTCACGTTAGACAGTTAGTCTCACTGATGAAACCCAGCAGTTATGACAGACTGTTAGATATAGTCTAACTGATGAAACCCAGCAGTCACGTTAGACAGTTAGACAGTCTCACTGATGAAACCTAGCAGTCACGTTAGACAGTTAGTCTCACTGATGAAACCCAGCAGTCACGTTAGACAGTTAGACTGTATCACTGATGAAACCCAGCAGTCACGTCAGACAGTTAGACAGTCTCACTCATGAAATCCAGCAGTCACATCAGACAGTTAGACTGTCTCACTGATGAAGCCCAGCAGTCATGTTAGACAGTCTCACTGATGAAACCCAGCAGTCACGTTAGACAGTTAGACAGTCTCGCTGATGAAACCCAGCAGTCACGTTAGACAGTTAGTCTCACTGATGAAACCCAGCAGTTATGTCAGACAGTTAGATATAGTCTCACTGATGAAACACAGCAGTCACGTTAGACAGTCAAACAGTCTCAATGATGAAACCCAGCAGTCACGTTAGACAGTCTCACTGATGAAACCCAGCAGTCACGTTAGGCACTTAGTCTCACTGATGAAACGCAGCAGTCACGTTAGACAGTTAGTCTCATTGATGAAATCCAGCAGTCACGTTAGACAGTTAGACTGTATCACTGATGAAACCCAGAAGTCACGTCAGACAGTTTGACAGTCTCACTCATGAAATCCAGCAGTCACGTCAGACAGTTAGACTGTCTCACTGATGAAACCCAGCAGTCATGTTAGACAGTCTCACTGATGAAACCCAGCAGTCACGTCAGACAGTTAGACTGTCTCACTGATGAAACCCAGCAGTCACGTCAGACAGTTAGACAGTCTCACTGATGAAACCTAGCACTCACGTCAGACAGTTAGACAGTCTCACTGATGAAACCCAGCAGTCTCGTCAGACAGTTTGACAGTCTCACTGATGAAACCCAGCAGTCACGTCAGACAGTTAGACAGTCTCACTGATGAAACCCAGCAGTCATGTTAGACAGTTATTCTCACTGATGAAACCCAGCAGTCACGTTAGACAGTTAGTCTCATGGATGAAACCCAGTAGTCAAGTTAGATAGTTAGTCTCACTGATGAAATCCAGCAGTCACGTTAGACAAGATGTAGATATTCTCTATCGTTATTCTATACCGAACAAGACGATCAAATAACAAAAGTAATAGTAACGTAATGTGATGTGAGATAACTCATTTTTGTGACTGAATTTTAATTAGGTGGATTCAGTCTTTTGCTAGCCTCGTGGGAATTTTAACATTAACAGATTCCAGGATTATATTCAATTTAGCACCTTGTTATCCTTTAGCCAAAGCCTGATCCGAAAATAATCGTAAATTATATCCCTCCATCACACCCTATCTCTCTCAGTAAGACGGTAGATAGAATTTCGCTGCCCATTTTTTTTTTGTTAATTGAAAATAATTTTTTAATAAGGATATATTCCTTTTGAAGATATTTTACAATGCCCATAATAATTTATTGGTCTTTTAATTAAATGTAGCCTTCTGGTAACATTTTTTCTTCAAATATATGTCATACGTGCAAGAAACATTTTGCTAAACATAAACTAACAGGAATTTTACACTGTTTGATCACTAGGTTATTTATAATTTTCCACAAAACATTAGATAAAAAGGTGAGCATTTTACAATCTATTTCATTTTTTGATCTTCGAGTTTACTTGGGTTAATAAAAGTTAAAATATACAATATTGAAGTTAACTTAAAGCAATCAATATATCACAAATGAGGTAATTATGTTATATACGAATCATCTCAAATCATATATGCCGACGTTAGACAAGATAGTAAAATATATCACACGAAATTCTGAAACAGTCATTTGATTATTTTACACCATGTTTAATTAGCAAGCAGAATTTGGGCGCTTAAGTTTTGAGGACAATGCAGTAAATGTCTAGTCCCGATTAAAATACATGCATGGCATGGCATGATCACGTGACCTATTAATCAGAGGTTGGTTAAAACATTATATCCTTTTCACGCCAGGAAAACAATACATATATATATATATATATATATATATATATATATATATATATATATATATATATATATATATATATATATATATAGTTTAATACAAACAATACTATCATACAGGCTTGAGAAATTAAATTCGTACTCTACCGAGTTTCGAACCCATATATATATATATATATATGTATATATATATATATATATATATATATATATATATATATATATATATATATATATATATATGTATATATATATATATATATATATATATATATATATATGTGTGTGTGTGTGTGTGTGTGTGTGTGTGTGTGTGTGTCACCACCAATCATTTATCAAAACCATTTCCACTCAATAATTTTGAATACATTCTGGCATTTAGGTGCGATTAGTAATGGCTCGTGAATAAATAAATTTTACTAATATAAAACGACATCGAAATAGACTGTGAGAAATGACAGAAGGTCCGCCAGAAAAAAACTAATAGAGATGATGTTATTTAATTGTGGGCATTAATTATGTAAACTCCTTTTAAAAAGAGATTAGCACGTGTTCTTTCTTGACAATAATTATAATGATGCTGAATATTAATGACACCTTTTGTTCCGGTAGTTAACTCAGACTACAACGTGCATCAACCCAAATCATGGCTAATTTAACCTCACTAATTATCTTTAATATGCGTGCATGTTAACGCAAGACACTGTAATTAAGTGGGCGTGGTTTGTACAACGAAACGATACATAACACATGAGTCCAGTCTCCAACCTAACTAGCTAGCAAGGATTCGGATTTAGATCCTCGATAGTCTTACGCTGAAACTGCGGAGGTAGAAGTCATCAAAATTGTCAAACATTTTTTAAGACTATAGTCAGGAGAACGACACAGTGATAAAGCAGGTACTTTTGGACTGTTTTCTTTTTGTGAGTGTAATTTATGTTTTTCAGGACTTTGTTCGTTGAAGATGGAACTAAAAAAACCTTCATGCAGGAAGTAGTTACATAATACATTTACTTTCTCGCCAAATCGTGATGCTTTTAAAAAATTGATTATTCCAGCTTACGTGTCTTATTTTCCAGAAAGGTTTCTAGATGCAGAAAATTGTCAATGGATGTTATGTTAATTTTGAATATATACAAATGGCACAAAACTGTAATATTTTAAATATTCAATAATACTATGTATCCTCTCAAATATTTATATTTTTTTATATTTTTGGTTTATTATACATATTTTGGCATATATTTTAAAAACAATTATAAAAAATTACTTATATTCAAGCTTTAGTTTTGGTCACATTTATTTAAGTCTAGAATTTACTTATGACAGTATCATCACAGACACAGACACAGACACACACACAGACACACACACACACACACAAACACAAACACGCTTGAAAAAATGCAGAATTACAAATCATTATGTGTCTAATACTCTCTGCAATATGACATTCGACAAAACATATAAAAGAATTTTCTCTTCTCAGTTCTAGTTAACACATTTCATATCTATAAACCAAAATAGATTTTTTTATAAAACACGTTTACTGATTTCTATAAACTCTGTTTATCAGTTTACCAATCTTTGCACCTTAAACTTGTGTTCTCAGGTGAGAATACTTGGAACTTTATGTCTACATTAGCATATTAAAATTGTGGAGGGTTTCATAATCCCATGTAAACAAATTATTTCTATAAATTATTTCTACTAAATCTTATTTATTTATTTATTGATTTATTTATTTATTTATTTATTTTTTGCAGAATGAACATGAGATTGATTGCATTTGCTTTTGTGGTAGTCGTCGTCGCCTCTCAGGCCGCACCTCCAGCTGGTAAGTGATGCAATTGCCTTCTTGCTCTTTGCTCCAGCTTCACCGCTTTTATGTTATATAATGCTATACAACGCAATACTCTACCCCAGAAACGTAAGACATACCAATTTCAGTAGCGTATATATATATATATATATATATATATATATATATATATATATATATATATATATATATATATATATATATATATATATATATATATATATATATATATATATATATATATATATATATAATGTGTATAAGGTATTCGGGATATGAAACGTACAGAAACCTCCATGCCATTCGGATCCGTATTATACGGAATCAGCATAAAAAAACAACAACAAATCAGTTAGAGGATATTAAACAATTGTCCGAAAGATATAAAATATATTATACCAGTTGATCAATATCGTATTCAATGAGCTTCGCTAATTTCATGTCCTAGAATTACACTAACTTGATATTTTTATCGTATATTTGAGAAACAAAAATGTGTTATTAATGACTTTCTATGCGATGTACCTTAGCATTATGCCAGACGACTTCAGTGTGACGTTCATAAGCATTATGCCAGACGACTTCTGTGTGTCCTTAATTTGCATTATGCCAGACGACTTCTGTGTGTTGTTAATTTGCATTATGCCAGACGACTTCTGTGTGTCGTTAATTTGCATTATGCCAGACGACTTCTGTGTGTCCTTAATTTGCATTATGCCAGACGACTTCTGTGTGTCGTTAATTTGCATTATGCCAGACGACTTCTGTGTGTCCTTAATTTGCATTATGCCAGATGACTTCTGTGTGTCGTTAATTTGCATTATGCAAGACGATTTCTGTGTGTCGTTAATTTGCATTATGCCAGATGACTTCTGTGTGTCGTTAATTTGCATTATGCAAGACGACTTCTGTGTGTCGTTAATTTGCATTATGCCAGATGACTTCTGTGTGTCGTTAATTTGCATTATGCCAGACGACTTCTGTGTGTCCTTAATTTGCATTATGCCAGACGACTTCTGTGTGTCCTTAATTTGCATTATGCCAGAAGACTTCTGTGTGTCGTTAATTTGCATTATGCCAGACGACTTCAGTGTGTCGTTTATTTGCAATATGCCAGACGACTTCAGTGTGTCGTTAATTTGCATTATAAAAACTTGAATTTTGCAATATGACGAAAATTCGAAGAAGCCAGTGGAGAAACAAAGATAAAAAAGTAACAAAACAAGCCACTTGTTTCCGGAAGTTGTGGACAAGACGTCCAAGACGATATTAAACTCTAACGACGAAAGGCTTTTATCAGTCGTTGATTTGCCGATTTATTTTTTTTAAATAAAAATTCCTTTCCAGGCAACTCGCTGTCTCCCTATGACATAGGTATGTATGCATGCATGCAAGAGCCTGTATTTACCTGTTAATGCATGCCTGTCTCGTCTAATTATGCCCATTAGGTAAATAAGCACATGGGCCGGTTGTACATGTTTTGCAGAGTTTTACGATGTTTGCATCGACTGTCAAACCTAATGTATACATTTTAAAATACTTATTTTAAGATGTTAGTTATAAAACCTTAAAGAGAAAATATATCAAAACAAATGAAAAATAAATCACGATTTTCACTGAAACGGTTTGGTTCATTAATATATTGCTGGATTTAGTTTGAGAATTAAACATTGTTGATGTTCCTATTAAATCGTTCTTTTTAAATGGTCTAATGTGGAAGTGTGTTTGTTTGACAGAAACCGGTATAAAAGATGTTATCAAATTAACGAGATAAAAAATATAGTAATAATATCAAAATTATCAATGATAATTCTGGGTGCTAATGAAATATTGCACTTACCTAGATAAAACTTGGACAGGATTGTAACGGACATTTGGTCTAAAATTTAGAGTTTATTTATTGTTTTACAGTTACCAAAATAGACCTAGACAGAATTGCAATAAACATTAAGTCTGAAATTCAAACTATAAATGTTGTGTTGCATTTGCCTAGAATTACTTGGTCAGGATTAAGTATCACATATTTTGTAAAAGTTTTCATGAGATTAAATTAAATTTGTATTATCTCTGATTTTGAAATATTATCTTAGCCTACAATGTTAGCTTAGAAAAAAAAATACTTTAGAATTATTCTGTTTTATAAATTTATTAATAGTTTAAAAACTGTAATTATATTAACATTCTTGGGACGTTATCTAAGTTATTATTGATGTAAACAACGTAGGATGTATTTTCCCTGGCAGTCTAGCTTGTAATTATCATATCGTATGGCATTCACGTTATCTTGTCATGTGCTCCGTAAAACAAAAGAAAAGAAACAAAAACAGGGAGGTTTCTGACATGGAAATCTTTATTATTTCCACAATTATAATGCTATTTAGCAATTAATATTTAGACTCTTTTCTGACAGGTAAGAGTGACATATTCTCCCTTAGATAGAACATGTTGTCACGATATGTACTTATGGTTCAGAAACCATATATATTAAAGCATAAAACGTGACATTATTGTGCTTTTCTTCTTTTGCTCTTATCGTAAAAACATAAACATAATCTATGTAGTAAATAAAAACTAGTTAGTGAACAATCTAGTGAATATACTAGTCAAGTCCATATTTTGGTGTTATTTTCTCTATGCCCTCACTGTTAGATAGAAGTACTCTCTATCCGTCAAATATATTTTATATCTGCCCTATTATCACACATTTTTTCAGATGAAACTATTCGACATTTGTAATTCTCTTTATTAACTGCAATCTGATTAGAACAAACTTCTAATTGGATCATTATTCCTGCTCCTGAAGGGACATCAATTATATATAGCTTACATAGTTTATACCTTAATAAATAAAACATAGACTGGTATATTATTTATATCTAAATTAAAACTTATTTCCTAAATAGAACATTGCACAAGTCTAATTACCATGAAATTGAAAAGTTGATTGCAGACCTTTACTTGCACCCTTTTCAGAGAATCAAGTGAATTGCATTTGTTTGCAGTGTATATCTGTAATCTTTGCAGTGTATATATGTAAATTACTTTAGACGTGTTTATTTTAATGCTATGAATCATGCGAACTGTCAGACAAAAGAAGCATTTACACTCAGCTGTCTTTGAACATAAACTGTCCTATATAAGTCTAACATCTTTTGATCTTCATACCCAATGTAATTCTAATGAAACGATTGGCTCAGATGTCTGTTGTTGTTTCGTGTTTCAATAATCAAAATGATGTCAATAACATTGCAATATTGCGTCACAAATTACAAAAGAAGTATTTTATAATATATTTCTGACACATTTTTTGGCTTTAGCAACATACTTTTGTAACTCTATGGTAAATTCTCAGAAAAAGAGTGAAGAATCCTTCAGAGTTTCTTGAATATACATTAAAGTTACTTCAGCATCTATTATGCGTTTTGTCTTCCAGATTCTGTACAAAATAGAAGGATGGCTTAGAATTAAATCCACCTAATATTTGAGAAGATTTAAACTATATGAAGATAAAAATTCCCTTCTCTGTTTAACCAAAGATATTTCATTCAAATTTATTTTGTTATTAAAATAATAGCTTATTTGCATGTACGAAAAACTCTCTGGAGTGCGTAGTGTCATAAGTAATGTATGGTCTTGTTGTCGCTACTTAGGTTATGTAAATTCTTCCAGATATTTCGGTCGCGGTTATAAAAACATCAACAAGGTTGTAACATAATTCTGAACTGTGAATAAACATAGACATATCACTATGGACATCAACTAAATTAGGTTAAAGCTAAGTTAACACTTTATTCCAGTCACGAATTTGTTTCCCTTTGCTACTCTCTGCCAAAAAGTATTTTCTAGTACAGAAGGATATGGGTCTCTTTTGTTCGACACTCCAACAAATGGCTGCCAAAAGACAGTTGGGTCCATGTAGTCTAGAAGGATTGTCGTATGCCAAAACTTTTCCACTCTTTCAATGTATGTTTAATATACGGAGGCAATGGCAGGAATGTTTTCATTTTTAAAGTTACCTCAAAAATAAAATCACACAGATGAGAATAAACATAATTTTATATTTTCGCACTAAATTACTCTATACATTCTCTAAAATAAAGCTTAAATGATGAATAATTTAAACCATTTTATTATTATTTAATAAAAACTAATTTAAAGTCCTAGTTGAAATTAGAATATCCGTATCCAGTTCTCTAAGACTGAACAAGACAGCTATAGACTATCCACCATCTTATATGGAAATAATTTATAAATTTGTTGTCTGGTACCATGCCATAGTCTCTGTTCTGAGAAATGAAAAGCGTGTACCTGACTTTTAATACATAGGGTGTCATGTACCAAAGAACGTGTTCGTATACAGACTAAATTAAAATGTAAAGATTAAGGCTTCTTGTCACCGTAATTTGAGACTAAATTTGTCAGTTGTATCTTCACTAATATAACCATTGCTACCATTAAAATAATATGAATTTTCAAATGGAACAAAATAAAATCAATTTACAACATTTCATGCTGTTGTGATTCATGAATACATGACATAAAAATATGAATATAGTGTAGTCGAATACATCAGTACATTTAAAGCTAATTATATTTAAAATTAACTACTCGAATGATAAAGAATCGTATTATTCTAAATTCAATATTCTTGTATTTATGCAAAATATAAATTCATCAAAAAAACTTTTAATAAATTTTGCGTTTTAAAAATATTATTCAGATGTCGTTTTTTTTCTTCATTAGAATGATTCCGCAACAAATATTCAGATGCATTGTGTTTGACATGTTTGTTTTTATATGTATTGATCGCATATATAAAATTATCATGACATGTCATAATCTATTCAACCTTACCTAAACCCTTTGGCGGGTGCTTTCTATGTGCTGCTTCGTCTGTTTCGACCCACTGTGGCCAAATTGTATAGATGAGCACTTTTCTCGATCAAATAAGTTGAACAGGTGATTAAACAGTCCATGACTTACGATAATATCTTAATTCGGCTCCAGCCACAAACGGCGAAACTAATAAAATTTTGTTTATTTGACAGAATTACTAAGTAGCTTCCCTTTTCTTTGTCCAACGATAGGGGGTGAATTATCAAATCAACTTAATCATTTTAAAATGCAGATGCCTGTCTAATTGTTTCATATACACATGAGAATTATTATTATTATTATTATTATTATTATTATTATTATTATTATTATTATTATTAGTAGTAGTAGTAGTAGTAGTAGTAGTAGTAGTAGTAGTAGTAGTAGTAGTAGTAGTAGTAGTAATCGCTGTATATGAAACAATGACACCAGGTAGCTGCCTGCTAAAATGATTACACAATCTATGTAAAATGGCTTCAGTGGATTCTGCGCAATCACGTGTTACTAATGCTCTGCTTCTTCTGCTTGCAGGGCTTGGTTACCCTGGGGCTCCACAAGGCCCTACCGGCAGTGGGAGCAACATGGAGCAAATAATTTTGCAGCTTTTGCAAGCCTTACAACAGCAAGGCAGCGGTCAAGGCCAAAATCCAAATAACTTTCTGAACAACTTCATGATGTGGGAGTTCATTAACTAATCCGACAATCTCAATGTAGCTTGATGCTTGTCTGGTTTGGGATGAACCTTCCTTTTGTATAACTACATAACTGGCTAAACATATCCCAGAGGAAAATAATTTCTTCCCACAGCCACTGGTCAACAATTTATATTTCCGGATATATATTACGAATAACCATTGACCTCAGTCTCGAAGTATTTGTAGTAGTATCAATTTGTGTATGACGGACCAACTCATCAGTTGTTAGATCAACAAACGAATCTCTCTACAACATTAGATCGTATAACTGATTGACTGATTGATATCATCTGATACAGAATTAGCCGTGCAATTCTCGGCCGTGAAAACAAAACACATTATGAGATCAATGTTTGTGGATGCATGACACACGCGCTGCGTTTTTCTTTTTAACTATTAGAAACTTAAAATGTCTCCTAAAAATTGAGACAACTTTCAAGACTTTATATTAATTTTGACTTTTATGTCTTTGAAAGTGCTATGTTCCTCGAATACACGTTACACCATTACAAAACTGTATTATTGAAATAAGACTTCTCCACTGTTATGCAGCTTTTCAGCTCAGTAAAATTGTGTATTCCTTAACTGAAATTTCAATTAAATACTTTCTTAAATATCTGATGCGTTTCTCTATGATTTTGTGCTTTAATTTGAAAAGACTAACATATACTGTGTATTTTATTGTAGGAATATTCTGAATGTATGTAGGATCTATGATTCGCCAGAAATTATTATACGTACAACTGTCCATCTCTTTACTGATACCTGCCTTCTGCGATCTGTCTTTATATATATATATATATATATATATATATATATATATATATATATATATATATATATATATATATATATATATATATATATATATATATATATATATATATATATATATATATATATATATATATAGTTTAATACCAACAATACTATCATACAGGTTAGGTCATGCGAGTGTGTCTGCTACGTACGAGCTTATATAACAACGATTCAGTGCCATCATTTTTTTGTTGATGCGTGCTTAGTCTTGACGGTATATGGGTTGGTGCGTGCAGGCAAGGCGATGGGTGCCATTTACTCGCGGACCTGGGTTCGAAACTCCGTAGAGTATGAATTTAATTTCTCTAACCTGTATGAAAGCATTGTTTTTATTAAACTATTATTTCTGCCCACTATTATCAAGATTCTACTACATACTAGAGAATCCAGGGATATATTGCTGGTTGTGGGCTAAGCAGGAAAGACTAAGAGCAGGACAGAAATCATTGCAAAATAAATTCTACCTCAAGCATAATAATGAAAGAAGTATTTAATTATTAAAATAATAAAGAAATCAACAAGATTAAATATCACTTTCATTCACGCAAGATAATTGTTTGAAGTGTGTATTACTACTTTCACGCACAGTATAATTATTAGAGTTACATAAGAATTACTTTCATGCAGACAGTGCAATTATTTGAATTACGTAAGAATTACTTTCATGCAGATAGTGTAATTTTTTTAATTACGTAATAATTACTTTCATGCACATAGTGTAATTATTTGAATTACGTAAGAATTACTTTCATGCAGATAGTGTAATTTTTTGAATTACGTAAGAATAACTTTCATGCAGACAGTATAATTATTTGAACTACATCAGAACTAGCTTTATGCACACAAAATAACTATTTGAAGTACATAAGAACTGCTTCCATGCACACGATGAAATTATTTGAAATACGTAAGAATTGCTTTCATGTAGGCAGTGTAATTTTTTGAAATACATAAGTTTTACTTTCATGCACACGGTGAAATTGTTTGAACTACATAGGAGTTATTATCCTGCACACGTTGTAATTGTTTTAAATACATAAGAACTATTTTCATGCACAGTTTAATTATTTTAATTTCATATGCATTACTTTCATACAACCATGCGAATACTACTCGCAAGCCACAGTGTAGTCACTTAAAAATACAAAAATATTATTCTTATGCCTCAGTGTAGTTAAATAAAATACGTAAATACCACTCTTATGCCACAGTGTAATTACATAAAATACGTAAATACCACTCTTATGCCACAGTGTAATTACATAAAATACGTAAATACCACTCTCATGCCACAGTGAAGTTACATAAAAATACATAAATACCACTCTTATGCAACAGTGTAGTTACATCAAATACGTAAATACCGCTCTCATGCCACAGTGTAATTACATAAAATACGTAAATACCACTCTTATGCCACAGTGAAGTTACATAAAAATACGTAAATACCACTTTTGTGCCACAGTGTAGTTACATAAAATACGTAAATACCACTCTCATGCCAGTGTAATTATTTAAGATACATAATTACCATTTTCATGCATTTTCATGCACATAGCATCAGTATTTATACAAAATAAGCTTACTTCCATACAACTATTATAATTACTTCAATTAAGTAAAGTACAACTTCAATCAACTTTATAATTATTGTAATTACATAAGTATCGCTTTCATGAACTCATTACAGTTATTTTAAATATCACTTTCATGCACTCAGTATAGTTATTTTAAACTCCACTTCATGCACTCAGTATAGTTATTTTAAACTCCACTTCATGCACTCAGTATAGTTATTTTGAATACCACTTCATGCACTCAGTATAGTTATTTTAAATACCACTTCATACACTCAGTATAGTTATTTTAAACTCCACTTCATGCACTCAGTAAAGTTATTTTAAACTCCACTTCATGCACTCAGTATAGTTATTTTAAACTCCACTTCATGCACTCAGTATAGTTATTTTGAATACCACATCATGCACTCATTACAGTTATTTTAAATATCACTTTCATGCACTCAGTATAGTTATTTTAAACTCCACTTCATGCACTCAGTATAGCTATTTTAAACTCCACTTCATGCACTCAGTATAGTTATTTTAAACTCCACTTCATGCACTCAGTATAGTTATTTTGAATACCACATCATGCACTCAGTATAGTTATTTTAAATACCACTTCCTGCACTCAGTATAGTGATTTTAAACTCCACTTCATGCACTCAGTATAGCTATTTTGAATACCACATCATGCACTCAGTATAGCTATTTTAAATACCACTTCATGCACTCAGTATAGTGATTTTAAACTCCACTTCATGCACTCAGTATAGCTATTTTGAATACCACATCATGCACTCAGTATAGTTATTTTAAATACCACATCATGCAGTCAGTATAGTTATTTTAAATATCACTTTCATGCAATCATTATATTATTTTAAATACCACTTCATGCACTCAGTATAGTTATTTTAAATACCACTTCATGCACTCAGTATAGTTATTTTAAACTCCACTTCATGCACTCAGTATAGCTATTTTGAATACCACATCATGCACTCAGTATAGTGATTTTAAATACCACTTCATGCACTCAGTATAGTTATTTTAAATATCACTTTCATTCAATCATTATAGTTATTTTAAATACCACTTCATGCACTCAGTATAGTTATTTTAAACTCCACTTCATGCACTCAGTATAGTTATTTTAAACTCCACTTCATGCACTCAGTATAGTTATTTTAAACTCCACTTCATGCACTCAGTATAGCTATTTTGAATACCACTTCATGCACTCAGTATAGTTATTTTAAATATCACTTTCATTCAATCATTATAGTTATTTTAAATACCACTTCATGCACTCAGTATAGTTATTTTAAATACCACTTCATGCACTCAGTATAGTTATTTTAAATACCACTTCATACACTCAGTATAGTTATTTTAAATACCACTTCATACACTCAGTATAGTTATTTTAAATACCACTTCATGCACTCAGTATAGTTATTTTAAAAATGACTTTCATGCAATCATTAAAGTTATTTTAAATACCACTTCATGCACTCAGTATAGTTATTTTAAATACCACTTTATGAACTCAGTATAGTTATTTTAAATACCACTTCATGCACTCAGTATAGTTATTTTAAATACCACTTCATGCACTCAGTGTAGTTATTTTTAAATGCTTAGTACAACTTTTATATACGCAATATTGTTACTGAATTAAATAAAAACATATAAGAACCACCAGTATAATAGTAGCACTACATAAATTTAGTTTTATGTATTGTGATTGCATAAGTAAGACTTTCTTGCACATGTTATAATTACTTCAACTATATGAGTACTAATACACATCAATTTTACTTGATATACGTTAACACCACTTTCGTGCAATCATTATAGGGTTACGTGAACCACATAATACCCTCATTCGTGCAATCAATATACGGTTATGTGAACCGTATAAGAACCATTTTCGTGCAATCAGTATAGCTCCTTAAATACACAATTGACACATTAATGCACACAATAAAATATTTTGCCCGTGGTACTATAGTTACTTAAATTAATAGAGCACACGGTATAGTCCTTTATATTGCAGTATTTTCTTCCAGACAGTAGAGTTCATTGAACTATATACTAACGACTTTCTTTTGTAACCTGCACCATTTTCATAAGCGTAGTGTAATTACTTGAAATATAAAAGTAACACTTTCATACACTGTGTAATTATTAGAACTACCAACATACCTCTTTCTCGGCGACAGTATAGTTACTTGAAACATAAGGTACCACTGTAATAAATACAGTACGAGTATTGGAATTAAATGTATAGTTCCTTGAAATATATGTACCACTGTAATGGATGCAGTATTGGTAATGGAACTATATGTATATTTACTTAATGCATTAAATACCATACACAATATAATTGCTTGAAAAAAATACCTGCAAATGTCATGATAATCACTTTGAACTATATGAGCACCACTTTCATGCACACAGTATATCTTCTTTAACTGTACAAGTACTACTTTAATCGACAATAGAATTAATTGAACTGTACAAGTACCACTTTAATCCATAATAGAATTACTTGACCAGAACAAGTACCACTTTAATCCACAAAAGAATCACTTGAAATATATAAATCCCTCTGTCATGCACGAAAGTATAATTAACTGAGCTACATAAGTGCCATTATTATTCACACAGTCCTTGGAATACATAATTACCATTTATTTGCATTTTATATAATTGCTTTAACTTACAAGAACCGCGATCCGCTTTGATACACACATGATAGCTGCTTGAAATACATAATATATGTGCATTTATTTGAAGCACGTTCATTACACAGTATAGCTAAAATGATAGAGACAAAAAAACACGTCGCATAAAAATTCCTTGATCTTTATAAAATACAGTTCATGCACGTGATACATTTATTTAAATTATATGAGAATCAGTTTCATGCACGGATTATAGTTACTTGAATTATACAAGTAGTTTTTTGACGAAAGCGGTACATTTAGTTGCACTAAATAAAAACTATTGTCATGCACTCAGAATTGCAACATGAACTATAATAGTACCACTTTCATGTGCAGATAATAATTACTCAAACTAAGAACAAATCATGCATTCAGTATAGTTTTGTAACTACTCAACTCCCACTTTTCTCCAAGCATTATCGTTTTCGTAACTGGTTTTTATATTTTGAGCATGGTATTGAGTGTATGAATGTTGCACATAAGTAGTTCAGCCAATTACACCGAGTGCATGAAAGTCGAATTTATGTAGTTAAAGCAATTATCCGGAGTTCTTGAAAGTAGTATTAAGTAGTTAAAGCAATTATCCGGAGTGCTTGAAAGTAGTATTTATGTAGTTAAAGCAATTATCCGGAGTGCTTGAAAGTAGTATTTATGTAGTTAAAGCAATTATCTGGAGTGCTTGAAAGTAGTATTTATGTAGTTAAAGCAATTATCCGGAGTGCTTGAAAGTAGTATTTATGTAGTTAAAGCAATTATCCGGAGTGCTTGAAAGTAGTATTTATGTAGTTAAAGCAATTATCCGGAGTGCTTGAAAGTAGTATTTATGTAGTTAAAGCAATTATCCTGAGTTCATTAAAGTAGTATTTATGTAGGTAAAATAATTATCCAGAGTGCATGAAAGTAGAATTTATGTAGGTAAAGCAATTATCCGGAGTTCTTGAAAGTAAAGTTAAAGTAATTATCCGGAGTTCTTGAAAGTAGTATTTATGTTGTTAAAGCAATTATCCGGAGTTCTTGAAAGCAGTATTTATGTAGTTAAAGCAATTATCCTGAGTGCATTAAATTAGTCTTTATGTAGTTCAAGTAATTATCTTGAGTGCGTGAAGGCGGCACTGTTTGCGTGAGAGCTTTACTTATATTCATGTAACTATACTATCAACCATGATAGTGATATTTATCCAATTAAAATGATTTACTTATGAAGATTAATTAATGTACTCAATTAAATACATTGCACGCATGAAATAGTGTTTTAATTTTAATACTCTTTTGTTTATTAAAATCAATAAATAATTTTTAAAAGGTCACATTTTTCACGAGTTTGGACTCATGAAAACAAATAGCACGAGTATATGTTTGTTAATCATACACCAATCAGACTAAAACTTTGATCTACTAATGAATACATAGATCTAACAAGCACTAATAAACCGATCAAATTATAGCTTTCATAATGTTGAAAGTGAAAATAATATCATTAATAACAAACGGTTGCAAACAATATGTAACACAACGTTTTATCTGATATAACATATACTATAAGTGCACAACGATCAGCAAAATAGTGACGCTTAGATCTCAGATATGTAGGAAATCCAAATTTTAATTAGACTGATTACGTGTATGTATACAGTAGCTCTTTACGACACATCAGCACAAATGTGGCTGTATAGTGCCAATTTTAGACAATATTCGACAAAATAAATCACACAGAAATTTAGGAAGGAAAAGCAGGTACGAATATCACGATGAAATACAAAACGTAAAGATGTTAAAATTCTGTAAAATGCATATAAAAGAAACGACAAAGAGAGCGCGTGTACGATCCTTTAAGCATATGGCGTCACACTTTTTTTCCGTCACCTGGACTAAAATGTTAAATGAATAAATTTAGTGATTAAGTCAAATCCATTTTTCCTGACCCCATTTTCCTAAAAATGTACGAGAAGGAAAAGACTACTTAGAAAACTATGAGAGAGAATCTTATACAACAATAGATGGTATTCAAGTGTCTGTATCTTGCTTGATTTGTTAAATTTTCTTAGTTGAAATAGAAGGAGGTGAAATGTCATATCCATATTTCACGAAGTAATCTGGAGGAACAAACAATAACAATCTAAATACATATTTCAGTTTGGCTAGATATGTGAAGTCTCGTTAATATTTAGTAATACAATACTTTTACATACATTGCAAACGAAATGGATTGAAATTAAAGGATATGAAAGTTACGTGGTCATAATTAGTCTTTCAAATAAATGGATTTTCGCGCAACAAAATTGAACTAAATCTGATTATATACATATTATTAGTGATATTAGATTACTATTCAATTCAACTATCAGTGATATTAGGTTACTATTCAATTCAATTATCAGTGATATTAGGTTAATATTCAATTCAATTATCAGTGATATTAGGTTAATATTCAGTTCAATTACCAGTGATATTAGATTACTATTCAATTAATCGTGCAATGTCAGAAAAATAACATGCCAGCCCATTTTTCTGATTTTACAATGCCATCATTGCGTGGAATTATTACAATTTGTAGTTAACAGCAATAGTTCATTGTATATTATTAGAACTGTAAAAACGCGTTCCTATTCCAGAAGTGTATAAACTCTGTAGTTTGTTAGCTAATTCACCCACACACATGATCACATTTCAAGCAGGATTTTTCATTAATCAGATGAAAACATGATACAGTATTCATTGATGTACCATGAACTTGCATCATATCACATCTGCGTCATATGCCATCTTTATTTGCCACTTAAAGAACCACACTGTTTCTAACGTCGCATTCATGCCAAAAGTCTTAGAAAATGTTGTTCAGTACCAAACTGTATCTGATTTAAATAATCGTTTTAGCGATACACAATCTGCATAAAGCAACCAAATGTCAAAATCCGGTATCTCACCAATTTTCCGTTGATGAAACCAAAATAATCTAGTTACCCAACTAAAGTTGATGTCACGACTTAGAGAGGTGCATTTCAGTTATGAAGTCGTGGATGATATCTAATAAAAATGTGCTGCACAATAAAACAATTGTTTCTAAAAACAACGATTGCCGGCCACATAAAATATATCAGTGTTTCTAATTTAAAAACACTGCCTGTGTAAGAAGTTCAGTTTAATCCAAAATCAAAAAGCCTACAAGAGTAAGTCCCAAACCATGGCATACAAGAGTAAGTCCCAAACCGTGGCCTACAAGAATAAGTCTCAAACCATGGCCTACAAGAGTAAGTCCCAAACCATGGCCTACAAGAGTAAGTCCCAAACCATGGCCTACAAGAGTAAGTCCCAAACCATGGCCTACAAGAGTAAGTCCCAAACCATGACCTACAAGTGTAAAGTCTCAATTCAGATTATCCAGATATGTTCGGTGGTTTTAAATCTATTGTCGCGTATATATTGCTCTCATAGAAACAATTTTATTTGCATTTCATATTTCAGCCTATAGCATTTCATGTTATTTATTTGAAAGGTTTTATATTCCTGGAGTTCTTTGTGCAATTATTTATATTTACATTTTTAGAACTTTCCTTTTATTTGGGCACCATGTAGTCATTATTGTGCGTACATGCCGTTACATGAAAATACAACTATACATACAGTTGGTAAATTTAACTTTAATAATCAGCTTCTTCATGATAACAAATTTCCTTTTTCAGCTCAGTTTTACAATCCAGGAGGTAAATAGTTTTCGAATATTTATTTAGCAATACATATAAATACAAAGAAAATATTTCCTTTCCTTTCAAAAGTTTCGTCCAGTTTACTTTTGTTGGTTCTCATCAAAGAAAACTATCTGAAAAAGCTTGCATTTTAAAAGTTGCCGTTGTAAATGAATTTTAGCTCAGTTAGAAAAGCATTAACGTCACTTGCTTAATTATTATACGGTCAATTTTTTAAACACGGAACTGCTTCTATTTATTTAAATCATGCAAATTGTCATTCTGTGATTAATTTCGTGGTTTTTATACTTGTTAAGTATTGATTTAGGGTTAAGTTTCTCTCGTATCACATAATCAGTAACTGAGAAAAATATGCATACATATTGCCTTAGAATCTTTGTATTTATTGATCATTACGATATTAACATGTCATAATATTATATTGTACTTTTGTTTAATAGCCTTTGATGGTTTAGAATGCAGTTACGTGTGTTCATTTTTGCTATAAGTTCATTCCAGTAATTATTAAACAATTATTGTCTTTATGATATAATTAAATTTTTCCGTTACTCAGACATCTGTAAACTAGTCTAAACACGTGACAGTATTATAGCTTGCTGTTTATAGACTTATTTGTTTATACTCGAATTTACAATAATCTCAAACCAGTGCTTTAGTCCAAAATGTAAATGAGCACTTTGTAATTTGTAAATAAACAATTCCTCTTAACATATTATCTGAACACATCTGAACTTAAACCAGGAATAAAGTAATTTTGCTTATTCCAACTGTTATGAAAAACTAAGATAAAATACGAAGACCAGGATGTGGATCATTTTCCCATCAAATTTTTAAGCGAGTTATCCTCTTGGACCTGTTAAAGCTTCAATTCTGATATCAGCAAAGAACTTATTTAAATCTTACAAACAAAAAAGAGGCAGGTATGCTTTCTAGAATCTTCTTCCGTCAAAAGGCCATGTCAACATGTTATTTTAATGTGTAATATTCAATCACGGAAAAATTTAGTTATGAAATATCTTGTTTACAAATGACTCTAACAATCTACAATCTACAAGATAAGTAGATAATATAGGTATAGATAAAAATATAATCTATTCTGTTTTTTATTCAAAAACATAGACATTAGAATGCAACATTTTAGATATAAAAATGCAGGATTCATTTTGGCATCGATAAGACAACTTTTGGCACAAAGAATAACTATTATTATTATTATTATTATTATTATTATTATTATTATTATTATTATTATTATTATTATTATTATTATTACTATTATTATTATTATTATTATTATTACTATTATTATTATTATTACTATTATTATTATTACTATTATTATTATTATTATTATTATTATTATTATTATTATTATTATTATTATTATTATTATTATTATTATTATTATTATTATTATTATTATTATTATTGGTCAACTGCATAATACAAAACATCCAATACAAATATTGTTTATCAGTTATTTTTCGTTTTTGTTTTCTAATTATCATTCATTTTTGTCTGGGATTCTTGAAAATTTTAGATTAAAATTATTACAAGTTTCATATCTTTGACCTTACCATCAAGGTCATTTTCAAAATGTCGAATTGTCTCTTCGTAACCAGCTGCTAACTGATTTTCTTTTTCAGGAGCTAGTGTTATAGCGGGAGCGGGAGCATCAAGCGGTTCAGACCCGTACAAGGCGATATTGGATGTGTTATTAAAGCTTCTATCCCAACAGAGGAGAACACCTACCGTAACGCCTGCAAGCACTGGTGGTTTGTTTGGGGGTTCAAGCGGTCTCCAGCAGTACTTCCTGTATGAAACTCTGTTCAAATAGATCTTTTTCCTGAATATATCGAAACCCTTTCCACGATATACTTTGCTTATACAGTGTTGCCGACAGATCACATCGTAAATCATACGTTTCAACATTCAAGAAATTCCAATCTGGACAACTATTGTAACAGAATTTAAGCTTAATAATAGGTCAACATGAAATATGACACGTAAAGCTCGATCCTGTTTTGAATGAAATTAAAGAAATAATATTGTCTCGTTATAATTTTGGGAATCGGAAATTAAATAGTCAACATACACTGGTCGTGGCTTGAGTTTTTAAATATCTAGGATTCCCTGTGTGATAAATATCAAGTTCTTCCCATGTAATAAATATATATTCCCTATGTCATAAATATCTAGTATTTCATATGTTATAAATATCTAGTATTCCCTATTTAATAAACATCTCATATTCCCTGTGTCATGGATGTTAAGTTTCTCTATGTAACAAACATCTCATATTCCCTGTGTCATGGATGTTAAGTTTCTCTATGTAACAAACATCTCATATTCCCTGTGTCATGGATGTTAAGTTTCTCTATGTAACAAACATCTCATATTCCCTGTGTCATGGATGTTAAGTTTCTCTATGTAACAAACATCTCATATTCCCTGTGTCATGGATGTTAAGTTTCTCTATGTAACAAACATCTCATATTCCCTGTGTCATGGATGTTAAGTTTCTCTATGTAACAAACATCTCATATTCCCTGTGTCATGGATGTTAAGTTTCTCTATGTAACAAACATCTCATATTCCCTGTGTGATAACGGTATTATATTCCCGATACGATAAATATTACAATAGTATATTCTGGAGAAAGCCGATTAATAATATTTTTAGGAAATTTCTAGATTACATATTTCACTATCCGCAAGTAAGATGCAAGCGAATACATAAAAAAGAAAAAAAGAGAGAGATTTATTAAATTCTTTTTGATTGTATCTTTAACAGTTAGTGTTTTATCAATGCTAAGAAAAACACTAAATTTTAGCACTGAAATCATAGTAAATGTCTGTTGCTGTTGTTACTGATATTGTTGCTGTTATCTCCATCGCTAAATGCCATTTTTGAATAATTTCAATTCCTTGAAATTCAGTGGAAGTGGCAATAAAAATGTTCAATATACAATGCTCTGCTGAATACACTGTGAAAAATGAATTCTTTGCAGAAAACTTCTATATGTATTTATTATTATTTATAAAATAAGCAATTGCTTACTAGATGAACATATAAATACTTTTTAAATGTATATAGCTTATTATAATAAAGTCAGTAGGTCAGTTGGTTCCACCCCACTTCTGGTGATCGTGACCCGTTTGGTAAACGATTCGTTATTCGGCTATGACTATTAAATTTTGTCCAATTATCATAATTTAAATTTTTTTTCAAAGTGTTAATTTAAATTAACGTCAACGCTTAAGAATGAACATATCATTGTAATTGAAACTTTTATCTGACGACGGAATCAATATTATATGCTGGTGGTTTCAGTGATCTCTTGGAAAATGCAGGAATATAAAACTTTTTAAAAGCTCGTGGTTGCTATTAGCCTATAAATATTTCCTGACGGATAATTACACGAAAAATCACTAACAGCAATTAATCAATAGTGTCGGGTAATTGAAACAAAATGATTTCTTCAATTCTTTCATTACAAAGTTCTAGGAATGGAGTTAAAAATTAAAAGTTCACGAATTTCATTAACTATTTAAACGTAATTGAATTTTATTTTCAGCAGCTAATGGTTCATAAGAAGCTGACCCTTAACCTACGGCCTGATTTTTGTCAGTAAAATGCCTTAAAATTTGGGCAATATCAGTATAATTATCTCACATCAGAATAATCATCTCACATTAGTATAATTATATCACATTAGTGTAATTATCTCACATTATCATAATTATCTCCTTATAACTATCTCACATCAGAATAATCATCTCACTTTAGTATAAATATCTCACATTAGCATAATTATCTCAGTACAATTATCTCACATCAGTATAATATCTCACATCAATTCAAGCTTCATAGTAAGCGTTGATTTTATAGAAAAGGGCAGCTTAACACACTGACAAGATATTAGTTACAACTGTGCTTCATGAATTTCCCCGACGTGGTTGAGGTGTAGATGGGATTACGTGCATACAGGTGAACAGATGGATGGACAGATGGATGGACGGACGTAAAATATTACTATCACCAAACAATTAAATAATACGTGCATTGGTGATATCAATTTATAGAGAAGAAAGAGGGAATATTCAAAACTAAAAAAATAAATATAAATCGAGAAAGTTGATATTAGTGGTTCACGATTGTCAAACTATTTATATCTACATACAACATATATCTATAGAAGTCATAAAAAAGAAATATTGAAAAAATGTAATATTACCATGTCATTTATTTTGCTTAGAACCTATTGACCTTTAAGGTAGCTACGTTAATCATTCTGCATGCCTTATTCTTGTTAACACGAACACTTCTGTGTTTACAACGAGCCGTGAGTGATATCGCTGTATTCAGTTATCAATGAACCAGTTCTCAGATGCAATCATGTGTTTTAGTAGTGAAAGTGTCTCGCACAAGGAAGACGTGAAAACACGCCATTAAAAAAGTACCGATAATGGAGAAAACCGGAAATTTCAAAGAAATTTGAAGTATCTAAGAAAGATAAATAAAACACCACGAGCGTCCTATGCTGTGAACAAAGTGAATAGAAGCGAAAACAATAAAACATGATGGAAGGAAGATAAATGAAACGTCATACATCTCCCGTGTTGCAGACAAAGTGAATGGAAGCGAGATCAATAAAACATTATGTACATTCTATAATTGTCGGCACTGTAGGGAAGCGAAATAAACAAAAAAAAAAGTGATGAAAAGGAGATAAATAAAATATCATTCTTATCCTGTGTTGTACACTAAGGGAAACATGATATATAAACACAATGCATATCGTATGATGCGAACAATATGTTGTAGACAAAATGGAGGGGGACGAGAGAAATAAAACATGATGTGCTGCAAACGTAACGCATGATGATAACAAAAAGGTAGAAAACAATTAATACAGATCGTTAAAGACTTTAAGTTATTTAGCAATGAATGTATAAATATTTAATTTATTCAATTGAAATTTATGACAGAATAAAAGCAGGAGAACAAAACCCCAAAGATTGCAACAAAATTGAATGAGAAACATGCCTCAGGTTTCATAAAGTTTTAATGGATTTAAAAATTTAAGAAATATATTAACGAATTTAGTGTATATATATATATATATATATATATATATATATATATATATATATATATATATATATATATATATATATATATATATATATATATATATGTGTGTGTGTGTGTGTGTGTGTGTGTGTGTGTTTTAGTATGTATTAAGTTTAGCAAGCATAGCAACCGAGTCAGTCTCCTCTCTCTAGATTCCAACGTTACAGTCATGTCATCAGTTTGAACAATTGTCATTCTTACTTTGGCAGCACCTATCTTATTTATTTATTTATTTATTTATTTATTTATTATCAATCATCGAATCGTGGTTGTCAAAGTCCAGAGTAAAACTGTATCGGCATCATTATCCATCGCATTGACTTGCATGTAAACAGTATAAGGGAAATAACTCTAGGAATAACAGTGCTTTAGGAGTTCCTATAACAGTAATAACCTCTTCAGTAGAAGAAATTCAGCGACATAAAGAGTCTTTATTAGGAATACGAAATAAAAAACCTAATATTTACAGATAAAGTAATATGACGTTTTACATATCTAAATGACATTCCAGACTTTAATATATAGTTTTTACATATTCATCTGACTAATGCATGACTTAGACAGCTGAGGGGTATGAAAAAAAGATAAAATTGATTCTTAATTAATACAACGGATTCTTAATTAATACAACGGATTCTTAATTAATGCCACCATTGTATGGATTTGATTATACAGACTAGATACATCATGAACAATTTCTTATCTCCGGAGTCACAAATTTAAATTATTATATACATTTGAAAATATCCCTTAACTTTGATGTTACTGCTAAAATATGATATTTTTCCCTCGTTGTTAAGTTTACCGCTAAAAGTGCATTTACCAGGTTACATAGATCTAAACACTGCGACCGTTACGGCGCTAAAATAACAGGCATCATACATGTTCGTTACGCTTGTATACATTCAGCCTATTAAATGTAATTATCTTTGATTTCGGGATTTGGTGTTGAGAAAATATTTCTCGAACTGAGGGATAAAAAGTAGACGTCATAATGAACAGTCTTTACGAGTCATTATACCAGCATGGACTAGTTTCGCCAAAAAGGACCGTTCCTAATTTTGTTTGACACATAACAAGGTCCTTGGATATTCTCAAGTATAGGTAGTAAGTAACTTCAGATAGGAATGCTTATATGAACTGAGTATTGGGCTATATTTTGTTGTACATGGCACGAAATACCGGTCTGCGGCTTTGAAAAGCATTCTGATAAACCATACGAATGTAAAGCATATATTTATATATGTAATATACGAAATGTTTTAATTTTTATTATCTTATCGGGAAAAAAGTCTGCAAACAGAAGCAAAACCTGTATGCTACTTGACGTTCATGCAGAAGCAACTTTGCATGCTGTATTTGTAGGTAAAATGGGTTTCTATTTTGAAATGTGCTGCTTATGGTAATCTCCTTTTCGTATACATATAATAGCTCTTTCTTTATGAGTT
This sequence comes from Potamilus streckersoni, assembly GCA_016746295.1. Taxonomy (NCBI): domain Eukaryota; kingdom Metazoa; phylum Mollusca; class Bivalvia; order Unionida; family Unionidae; genus Potamilus; species Potamilus streckersoni. The sequence continues at coordinate 1,264,311 of JAEAOA010001201.1, forward strand.
TAAGATAATTCACCAAATTCGTACCCAAAGATAAGTAAAACATTTTACTGTGAATCCATCAGAACATATGCTTTTTTTCGACAAAAATCATCTGGGATATTTGCATGTTCTGTATTTAATTTTAGGAATGTTCATGTAAATTATTCAATCTAGGAATGTAGTATTTTAAGATCGACATAATACTTCTGGCTTTCTGTGTCAATTCAGAAATAGTTTTGCTTCATCGGAAATATCATGCGTACACTTTTTTACAGAGCCATTACTGTTAACACAAGGCGTCACCATTCTACTTGTATACTATCTATTCTCAAAATTTTCCTTCTCCTTCTTCTTTTCGATTCATATCGATCAAATCTTGTTCCATCGATCTTCATCTTTCTATCTTTGAAGCCCTTCTTTACTTTCCTCCAACTTTGAATGTTCACTGACAATGTTTCTTTCTTCACAGTTTCTTCCATCGACTTCTGCAAAATTGATTTTCCTATCGAGCTTGAGCCTTATTCTTGGAAGATGGACATGAAATTGTTCTTCCACTTATTTCTAATAGAAACATCTCAACAAAAAGTACTTAACATTTTACACCATTAAAATGAATTGAAATAAGGTCTCAAAAGTAAGTAATTGTTTAGCACGTACATATAATTGTTTGACTTTAAAGATATCATCTTGTACCCTTCTAAAATATTTTGGGTCATTTAATGATTAATTAATAAATATCCAGACTGATTTCTTTTTTATTTCATTTTGGAGAGCTATCTTCATTTTTGCAAAAGCATGATCCAATGACCTCATTAGACATTTACATTTCTAGTAAATGTAAAAGAAAATGATGAAACCAGTCCAGTTTGACATGATTTACTGGAATTCTTTTCCTCCAGGTATACAAACTGATCCCTATATTATGTCCCTCCCACACCGAACTACTCCCTGTATTTTGTCCCTCCCACATTATATCCCTCCCACACACATACGCGTCTACTAAATTACATCTGTACATATATCTAACACAATTTTTCTTCTTGAATTATTTACATTATTGTAGGTTAAACCATCTATATTTGGATTCATCACAAAACTAAACTCTCGCCCAAATCTAACACGATCAGTTGTAACGTGCAATATATATTTTGTTAATCTCAAGGTGAAAATCTTGGATGCTTCTATCTGGTTCAAAATTATTAATCAGTGTAAATCTATCGTATCCAGTGGTTATGTTCATGCTAATTGTATTTCCTGTTTTATCTTTTTTTATTCCATGCAAGGAAATTATTATTCAACAACATGGCTACAAATCTTCAATTAGTCGAGTATGAACTCAAGGAACAGCCATATCCCCGGACAGACCGTATGAATGTTTCCCACTTTGAATCAGGTGCGTTTCTTGAAGAAAGTACGCTGAACATTTTGTATTCCTTAGATAATTAAATAATAAAACTAAATAATATAATTAAATAATATAACTAAATAATATAATTAAATAGTATAATTAAATAATATAATTAAATAATGTAATTAAATAATATAACTAAATAATATAATTAAAGAATATACTTAAATAATATAATTAAAGAATATAATTAAATAATAAAATTAAAGAATATAATTAAATAATATAATTGAAGAATATAATTAAATAATATAACTAAATAATATAATTTAAGAATATAATCAAATAATATAACTAAATAATATAATTGAATAATATAATTAAATAATATAATTAAATAATATAATTAAAGAATGTAATTAAATACTATAACTAAATAATATAATTAAAGAATATAATTAAATAATATAATTAAAGAATATAATTAAATAATATAATTAAAGAATAAAATTAAATAATATAATTAAATAATATAATTAAAGAATATAATTAAATAATATAATTAAAGAATATAATCAAATAATATAATTGAAGAATATAATTAAATAATATAATTAAATAATATAATTAAAGAATATAATCAAATAATATAACTAAATAATATAATTGAATAATATAACTAAATAATATAATTAAATAATATAATTAAAGAATGTAATTAAATAATATAACTAAATACTATAATTAAAGAATATAATTAAATAATATAATTAAAGAATATAATTAAATAATATAATTAAAGAATATAATTAAATAATATAATTAAAGAATATAATCAAATAATATAACTAAATAATATAATTAAAAATATAATTAAATAATATAATTAAATAATATAATTAAAGAATGTAATTAAAAAATATAACTAAATAATATAATTAAATAATATAACTAAATAATATAATCAAAGAATATAATTAAATAATATAATTAAAGAATTGAATTAAATAATATAATTAAAGAATATAATTAAATAATATAATTAAATAATATAACTAAAGAATAAAATTAAATAATATAATTAAATAATATAACTAAATAATATAATTAAAGAATATAATTAAAGAATATAATTAAATAATATAATTAAAGAATATAATTAAATAATATAAATAAATAATATAATTAAATAATATAATTAAATAATATATTTAAATAATATAATTAAAGAATATAATTAAATAATATAACTAAATAATATAACTAAAGAATATAATTAAAGAATATAATTAAAGAATATAATTGAATAATATAAATAAATAATATAATTAAATAATATAATTAAAGAATATAATCATTTTCTGGACCAACAGATAATTCACTGTTGCATATTTATAGACCCAGACATAAATTTTAAGGAAGCTATATGCTACTCTTTAATTCATCGTATGCAGAAACCATAAATAAACTTGTATGTAACTTAAGTTGTAAAGAAGCCATGCCTCGGACAACATTAACAATAAGGTTGTTTATATACTTAAGCTTGGACGACTTGGGGTTAGGCTTGTGTATAGATGTTTATATACTTAAGCTTGGAATAACTGGTGACTTGGGGTTAGGGTTGTGTGTTGAAATGTTTCATTTCACACTAGACTTTAATTATCCTAGTTTTTAATATTTTATGAATTCTGTTAATGTCAACATTTTCATCCTAATTTAAAAAATATGTATCAGACCCTAATAAATATCTCACTTTTCACGTGTCATAGTCCTCTTTCGAGAAATAGCCATTAATTCAATGTGCTATTTTCATTTTATGTAGATGTTTATATAAATAACAAAATGGAACATACTACCAACTGATGCTTGTGACAGACAGAAAGTAAGTGACATTAGCAAAATCTTTGGAATTTTGAAATGACAGCCACTAATATACGTCTTGCTGACATCAATTGTAGAAATGTGTTTTAACACTAATTTCACTACATCAATATATATATATATATATATATATATATATATATATATATATATATATATATATATATATATATATATATATATATATATATATATATATATATATATATATATGTCACGCAGAGGTGGGTAATCTCCGTACGATGATAGTTTATCCAGTGAGAAAGCTAAATTTAGCATCTGTTATTCAGCAAACAAAGTTAGATATAGCCGCAATTAAACTAATACAACGCAGGATTCTTTTACTGGAACTACTTCCTGCTGTTCCAAGGACAACATTTTGGTCTGTGTGTGCGTGCATGCTTGTGCGCGCGTGTGTTTGTGTGTGTGTATGTGTTTGTGTGTGAAAATAGAGCAGTAATAATACAAATTTACTAAAACTTTATTACGAAGATGCATATCGTTCCAGGTCACCGTTTAATTCGGGCCACACCTATCGTAGAATTTGACCTATTCAGGCCACACCTGTCATAGAATTTAGCCTATTCGGGCCACACCTGTCGTAGAATTTGGCCTATTCGGGCCACACCTGTCCTGTAATTTATTTTTCAGCGTAGGACAGATTTAATAATTAGCACGCTAAGCATAATTAATTGGAAGCAAGACCGACATAATTTACCTATGATCGTACCATCTAATAACTATGGGTTGCATTCTTTCAATATATATCTTGATTGATTCCGCATTGAAAGCATTTTTACTTTGACCATTGTCCACTGTATGCGGTCATGTTTCACACATAGGTGTCATTTCTTCCTTCGTATTAATCTTCAAAACTTTCATCATATTCCTTTAGGACGCAGAGCTTTGACTTTCTGACAGAGAATGAAAAACATATTTAAAAATTGATTTCTCATCAAACCTTAAAATTTCTCATTCTCGTCGAATCGTTGGTTTAATCATTGTGCATTGCCTTGAGCTGGTGTCACTAATAAAAGTTTGACCTTGTTTTATTTTAGTAAACGTTTATAGATTGTTTCAGTAAAAATTAAATGTCGCTATAGCATGTGTTTGCATGTGGATGTAACATATTCAAACTGTCTATTACTAACGTCCCCAATTTAAGGGGATATGTCATGCACGGAATTAAATTCTATATATGACATTTTACCGTCCACTACGTGACGTTTTACCGTATATGGTACGACGTTTTACCGTCCATGGCATGATGATATATCATTCATGTCATGACGTTTTATATTCCATTAGTTTCTACAATGTAACTTTAAAAGTTAGGTAACACAAGTAACACGAACACAAGTAAAACAAAGCAAGATGTTACATAAAAAGAATGAGTATGTCGCTGGCGACGCATATAGTAAAACAAAATAAATATTGGTGTTGTAGAACAATTATGTCGCTGGCAACGAATATAGTATACACAAAAAAAAACCCATGATGGATGCTATAAACCACACAAATAGAGGGAAAATACTTTTTCAGCCGGCTGAGTAGCTGTAGCTGAAAAATTAATTCAGAGCAAGTACGTTTGCACGTCAATAGCCATGCGCAACCTGAGAATTTAATTTGGTGCCAACTTTTGCTTTTCATTTTTTGTGAGTTTTAATGGAACTTTTAACACTTTATTAACTATATCACACAGAGTTACCGCACACATTATTTGGGCGAACAAGCGCGGAGAATTGATCATTAGGAACAACAATATCACACAGTTCACTCTGTTAATATTGAAAATGAATATTATAGTTAGGTCTCGGGTACATTTTTAAGGTGCCGTCAAGTTTCCATTCACGGGATACAATAAACCAAACACCACAGACTTAAGGAGTCATAATGGTAAGACTAGTCAAAGAATTACTCATTCACAGAGTGCTGACCATTCGTACAAATAGTTAATATACTAACCTTGACTTTCAGTTTCATCCCATGATGCACCATGCCTATCAGTTTTATTACACCATGTAACAATTTCAAGTGTAATAACCACTTAAATCTACACTTAAATGTGCAGAATAGCTATAAAGCTATGAAAACATATGCAAGTTTTAAATTTAAAGCTGAAATCTGATCCCAATCTTGGTAATCAATAATGGCGACGTTATTTCTCAGATACCGTATGCCAATAGTTTCTTTTAAAAGACATGCGTCATCAGCTTTCTTCTCTAGACTGAATTAGACCCTGTAGTAGGGTAGCAGTTTTTTTTTAAGTATGAAGTGAGCACGAATAAAGAATGGAGAAGCTAACGAAAACTAAACAATTTGCGAGTGTGGTATCCTTAGGAATATAGTTCTATTTTTTACTGTTTAAGTACAAATAATGTTTATGATTCCCTCTACCTCATTAGAATAATGACGTCCTTTTTATTGATTACACTTTCAGTGCCCTTTTATTCAGAAAATATAAAAGGTCAAAGCTTTTAGATTTGCACTTAAAACCAAACAGTGACATCTGACATGTATTCATATACACACTTATAACATCAATAAATTGAATACATATGAGATCTTCATTATGAAAAGAATTACAGCACGCATTCTTTGCATCAGAATGGAAAATGTTATGTAAACAAAATGTCAAATTGTCCAAGACATTTTAGACGTCAGCTTCTTATCAACCGATATTTTTATTTGCGATCTCTTATCTAAGATTGACTTTTTATACCTGTTTTAGCACATCTGGTGGATAAAAATTATAGAACAATTGAAGCTAAAATGATATATTTCTGAACTGTTTTTATACCATGAATGAAGTTATTGAAAGCTATTTATTTATTTGTGTGAAATCAAATCGTTTAGTTTCAGTGGCAAATGCGGTAAAGGTTATGCTAGTAGTAGTAGTAGTAGTAGTAGTAGTAGTAGTAGTAGTAGTAGTAGTAGTTGCAACAACAATTGCAATATAATCAGTAGTTTTTCTACGGTAGTATTTTCCCTTGTACAAATCCATTAGTATTTCCATTGTACACATCCATTAGTATTTTCCCTTGTACAAATCCATTAGTATTTCCCTTGTACACATCTAGTAGTATTTGCCCTTGTACACATCCAGTTGTATTTTCTTTTGTAAACATCCAGTAGCATTTTCTTGTACAAATCCAGTAGTATTTTTCCTTGTACACATCCAGTAGCATTTTCCCTTGTACAAATCCATTAGTATTTTCCCTTGTAAACATCCAGAAACATTTTCCTTTGTACAAATCCATTAGTATTTTCCCTTGTACAAATCCAGTAACAATTTACCTTGTACAAATCCATTAGCATTTTTCTTTGTACAAATCCAGTAGTATTTTCCCTTGTACACATTCAGTAGTATTATGCCTTGTACACATCCAGTAGTATTTTCCCTTGTACACATCCAGTAGCATTTTCCCTTGTACACATCCAGTAGTATTTTTCCCTTGTACACATCCATTGGCATTTTCCCCTTGTACACCTCCAGTAGTATTTTCCCTTGTACACATACTGTAGCATTTTCCCTTGTACACATCCAGTGGCATTTTCCATGGTACACATCCAGTAGCATTTTTTCTTGTACAAATCCATTAGTATTTTACCTTGTACACATCCAGTAGCATTTTACCTTGTACACATCCAGTAGCATTTTCTGTACACATCCAGCAGCATTTTCCCTTGTACAAATCCATTAGTATTTTCCTTGTACACATCCAATAGCATTTTCCCTTGTACAAATCCATTAGTATTTTCCATTGTACAAATTCATTAATGTTTTCCATTGTACAAATCCATTAGTATTTTCCATTGTACAAATTCATTAATGTTTTCCATTGTACAAATCCATTAGTATTTTCATTTGCACAGATCTAGTAGCATTATCACTGTACAAATCCATTAGTATTTTCCATTGTACAAATTCATTAATGTTTTCCATTGTACAAATCCATTAGTATTTTCACTTGCACAAATCTAGTTTGCATTATCACTGTACAAATCCATTAGTATTGTTCCTTGAAAAAAAACAGTGGTCTATTCCCGTATGAAATCTCAATCTAAAGTAGGTTCCCTTGTAAAACCCAGCAGTATTTTATATTATGCAAACCCATCCAATAGCATTTACAATTGTAAAAAAAACCATAAAATAAACAGAAAAAAAACCATTCTTCTATCCATCAATAGTAAGTCAAATTTGATAGCAATGTACACTCATTCTTCCATCCATCAATAGTAAGTCAAATTTGATAGCAATGTACACTCATTCTTCCATCCATCAATAGTAAGTCAAATTTAATAGCAATGTACACTCATTCTTCCCTCTATCCGTAGTAAATTGATTTGATTGCAATCCACACTCATTCTTCCATCTAGCAATATTAAAACATCTTTGATCGCAATAGACGCTAATTCCTTCCTGACCCAATCGTAACGCAAATTTGATGGCGATGAGAGTGGAAAGTAGAAGTAACAAAATCATAGCAACGATAACCATAGTACAAGAATTTCGATATACAATAGTTATAACATAATAGGTCAATATTCGTTTGTTAGGTGCACACTATGGTAAAGACAGACTACGTAAGGCTGAGAGATTTTATCGTATTGTTTACTAAATTATGTCCACCCCGAAAGGTTATATCTAGAATGAGATGTAGCCCTCTGTTCGGTTGCTTAAAGATTAGACAGGATGTCGCCCAATAAATTCTCTCACTGAAAGAGTTAAATTACACTAACCTGAGAGCATTGTTGGTAGTTTCTGATTCATTTTTAACTTGTGTTTCATACTGTTACCTGTTTGGTACAGCATATGACGAACCGAAATATCCAGTAAACATGATCATCGAGAAATATTACCATCTGACATCAAAATTTCATTATCGTAGATTTTACTAGTTTAGTTGATTTATGTTCACAGCAATAGTTTCCCTCTAATTAAGGAAATAAGTATCAGATCTTATTAATATTGTTACCTGTTATTAATCATTTACTTGGTTAAACACATTTATCTGGTTATCATTTTCTGCCAGCCTTGCACGACCATTTAACCTAGAAGATATGTGTATCCATGACAACATAGCATCCTACGTTTGTTACGGACAGCACGTGACATCGACAAAATCATTGAAATGTTTCAAATCACAACTCCAAATTCAGGTTATTGCTCATAATTATTTTTCGATGCATTTTAGCACCAACCCATTAAATAAACATGATTGTTTGATATCTCGCGGTGAGATGGATCACCTGTGTATGACGACAGCTAATCTTTTGAGAAATTTACTGTGTCATCTATTCAGCCAGATCTACACAAAAAAGAGCTAGAGATTAACTGTAGTTAAGACAATACAACGAAACTCAGTATGCTTTTATTGCTCCGATGTTTCTTTTGTTCCCTGGTCACTATCTGACCTGTGATCTTTGTTTCACCGCGGTTGTAGAAGTGGTGATGAAACAATACGTATCGCTAGTACTTATCTACAGATAAATGAGAACAATACAGCAACATAACAATAAACAACACCCCGCCCAAAACAAACAAACAACAACGCACAAGTCGTAAGTGACCTTAATTGCGGTCGTGCAAGGAGTTTCAGAGGATACAGTATATTTCAAAATTACTTTGCTCAAGATGCATGCTGGGAGCAACAGGACATGTACTGACTGACGTTAGTGACTATTCAAAATATGACTCACTTTGTTCCTACACCTTTTGCTTTCACATCGTCATAAAACCTTTGCCATTTAATAAAATACTTATTCATACCTTCTTTCGGATTGAACCAACATTAGATAAATATATAACGTTTCATAACATATGTGACATTTTTTAAGTGTCTAGGGTTGTACAAAGTAACAAAAAAAAGAGCAAAGCCAACAAGCTTTGTAAAATTTAGCAAAATAATTTATTTCCCTAGGAAATAATGTAAACTTTGAAAAAGGACTTACGGTTTGTGAATCTAATCCAAAAATTAATCCTGGAATTTAAAATTGTAAGTCCTACCACTAAAACGTTCTACGTGAATAAAAGTTTGAATCCCGATAAAGTTCTAAGATGGAAGGAGATGTTTTGTGCTGTCATATCAAAAGTTCCTTGTTGAATTTTATGAATTAATTAATGGGGATATCCTGTTTTGTGCTGTCATATCAAAAGTTCCTTGTTGAATTTTATGAATTAAGGATAATTTTGTGGCTTTAAAATTCCGATTAATTTCCAATAAATGTTTTGTCCAAGAATTTCGATGAAGAACTATTGTTTTCAAGAGAAATTAATTACTACTTTGGACAACTTGAAAAATTTAAGTCAAACTGGTCACAACACAAAAAATATCTTTGAGCTCTGAGGGTATCAATTTACGACTGAATTAATCACTATAAAACGCTAGTTTTAAACGCAGTTTTAGATCACGTGATGTGGTCACATAGTCACTTAATTCGAATGGCGTAGTAAGACAACAGGCCGACTGACACTGCTAGGGATGATCTTATTCTATCTAACGAATTTTACTATAAGATTCAATGACGCAACTTTTTTTAAAAGTTATTTACAACACAGATGACACGCAAGCCAAGTATGACCTTGATAATAACCACTGATTTTCACTTTTAGGAAAGAAAAAGGTTGTTTACCAATTTTGAATCCAGTTCAGGGACTAGGTCATCTAAACATACAATGTACCAATATTGGTTATTTACTCAACTGAACTGAATTTTCCGAAAAAAATGTCAAATCCAGTGAATAAAGTTATCCTTACAGTAGCATTAAATAACATTAAAATAAAATAACAAATTTGAAACTAACACACATATAATTAAATTACATACACGTAACAATAGAGATTCAATTCAAAACAAGGATATAAAATATATGTATTTTTCTTCAGATCCTATAGGTCATCCTTCTTGTCCAATATGTTTGTTTCCTTTAATGATTTCGTATTTTTATTCCCGGTGCGTATATATTCCTTTACGTTTAATCATAGAAATGAAGCTGAAAGTATGTCACAAGATTGTGTGTGTGAGGGGGGAGGGGTGTGGAGGTGGGGTGGGGGTGGGTAGTGGGTTAACTTAAACCGTAACATTTCATAACAATGCTTTTACTGCGCCCATGTATGACGTCGATCCAGATCACTTTTAACTTAAACTCCCTGTGACCCAGTTGTTGTTGTAGAACTGATTATAAGCACCCGGCTCATATAATAATTAGCATGCTAAATTTAAGTACATGTAATTAGGAGCAGGACAAAAACCTTGCCCTTACAATTTACACATTTTTCCTATTCCTCTTTATTCTACATTGTGGTCATTTTCGTCTTGACTCGTGACATGTGGCAACACTTCATTCATCCGGGTCCTTTCTAGCTTATGTTAAACATTAAGATATGCAACAGAGTACAAAGAAATGTTTTGAACAGCAAATAAAATAATTAAAAATGCATTTCTCTACAAACTTTAATTTACTAATATTTTTATCATTCTTTTTATTATTAAAAACAAAAACTTCCAAATTAATCAATACATAAAGCTTATTGTCATCGTTCTTTTTCGAATAGGAGCAAAAATTTCAAAATTTATCGAGAAGCAAAGCTATGTTCAGCAATAAACAGGTGAATTTCATGTCCAAGGAAAATGAGATGCATGAATAATTTTTAAACAACTTTCAAAATTGTGTTACTCATTTACGATGCGTTGTCTAAAACTCAAAGCAGAGTGTAACAACAAAGTTTCCGGACTTCAAGAAGATTCTAAGTTGTAAATAAGGCTAGACCTTAAACTCAAACATCAGTAAACAATTATTTTTAAATGATAAAAGTCAGGTAGGCCAAATTTATACTGCCCTCAATCACTGACAAAGATCAAGTATACAAAATATATATATATATATATATATATATATATATATATATATATATATATATATATATATATATATATATATATATATATATATATATATATATATATATATATATATATATATATATATATATACTACTTGAGTTTCAATAATAACACTAAAAATATTGAGGAGTCATCTTTGGGTATATGTTTGAGAGGCAATATATTTTATTTTGTATGACCTTTCTCCCAACATTTGATGATCATTTGAGTTGGATTGTAACTAGAACTTGTTGCGGACAAATAATAAGTAATTCATCCAATAGAAACGTCCGATTTATGTTTAACACACTCACACACACACACACACACACACACACACACACACACACACACACACACACACACACACACACACACACACACACACACACACAAACATTACACACACACACACACACACACACACAAACATGCATCACAAGCTGACATACAAACAAAGATAATGATAACGGTCATTTTTTTATGAAAGGGCGCTGATGCATTCCAGGACAATAGGGTTGCCTCCCTTAGACAATTCTTGCAACATCCAGAAGGGCACATGGTGCCTGTTGTACATCCACGAGCCCACAAGGCAATTGAAAAGGGCGATAGCATAATTGTACAGGTAATTTGAGATTTTAAGGTTTATTCTAGCTTGAATTTGAAATCCTGAAATATATCAATATCCTGCATATATCATTGTTTAAAGTAATACATAAATTTCTCATGGCTGAGCCAAGCTGTATATTCCTATCACTATGACGGAAACAAATATCTAAATCGTTCATGACTATTGCAGAATATGTGTTAAGATAGACCTACGAATGCAGCTTATTGTATAAATGAATTTGAATGTAAGTTTCGCGAACATGAATTTCTCATAAAACTGCAAAAATTGTTGTTTTTGAGATACGTCGATATGGGGCATTGTTGATAGTGGGTTGACATGGTATGATACAACGGTGTATAAGAAAAGACAGTGTAAAACTGCTTTCTTGTGAATGTTATGTTAGCATCACTTTTGAATGTGATATGGCACATTACTACCAAATATGAAACTCTGACTCATATACGAAAATAAATTAAATAAAAATAAATAATTTTTCTCTAAGTTGATGTAGCACGAAACTAAATGTTTCATAGTGTACTGAGAAAAGAGTATAATAGCTCTCTGTCTGTCTGTCTGTCTGTCTCTCTCTCTCTGTATGTGTGTGTGTTATAACATACTTCAAGCACAAAAATATATATTTTTTACATTTTCAGATCAAGGAAACATAGGCAAGTAAAATGATTTTAGAAAGTAATATATTTAAATATGTTAAACTATTTGTATATTTTAAACAAAATCACATGTTTTGTCCAATTACCACTACGTGCATCAAATTACTCTATTTATAAATGTTGGACTGACTTCTTTTCCATTTTTCCCCATGCTCAAAGGAATAATTACGTGTCAGATAGGCGGCATATGTTAAATGTGTCAAACCTATAAGTAAATTTATTTGACTTGTGGATTCTTATAAATTCCATGCTGTGCTTTGAATGTAATATATGAGGCTGGGTCAAAAGGATAACTGAATCATTGTGAATATTTAGATTCACAGAGACGGATAAAGTTGCTTTATATTTCTTCTCATAACTCTCTTCAACATTCTAAGAAGATATGAGCAAATTATAATCTAAATGTCAAATTCCTGCCTCACTGAAGGAAAAACGCATGCGGAGACCAGAAGTTCTTTTAAGGACAGGTTGAAACGACATTCGGGTACCATCTGTGATAATACCCTACCAAAACTATGCAGAGTACAAGAGAGAGAGAGAGAGAGAGAGAGAGAGAGAGAGAGAGAGAGAGAGAGAGAGAGAGAGAGAGAGAGAGAGAGAGAGAGAGAGAGAGAGAGAGAGAGAGAGATCAAGTAACTTTAGATTCAGTTCAGCTCTCTTTTTTGTCTATATCTCCTTTACTGCCAAATTGAAATGTCATATGTGTGGTTGTGATTTCTGGGTTTTGATCTCGAGCCCAAATATATTTAACATACTAGGTGTTCTCTTGAGAATACATGACCTGGCGTTAAGAATAAGGGGACACTGCCTGCATGATCTGGATCGAAGCCGCCAAAGACCTTTTGCAGAGAATCTGACGTAAATACAACCAGCCTGGAGCATGACCAAGTGTGATGCACTCCTCGACAGCTAATAAAGTAATGCATCTAAATTTCGATAGTTATTCATAATCCGGATCAGCACTGGAATCTATCAATCATCTACAATGGAAATATCGATTTGAAGGATGGATGGAGACTCAACACCAGCCCCACTGTAAAAGATGAAACGACCGGAACTTTTTCCATAATAATAGTTTTCTTTATAGTTCCAAGATTATACGTATGCGGGCGAAAAACTTACAACACGGGACCTTCCATTGGGCTCGTCACTTGGGGCCTCTTCAGGAGTTACGCCCCACTTGACGCTTGCCTACTTGTTTAAGGCCCCATTAAACTAGGCACGTGAAACTATATCCATGGCGCAGGCCGGTTAAGCAATATTTAAAGCCAGATACAAAGTGTAATCATCTGATAAAACCAAGTCGTAAATGTTGTCTGCATATGCCATCCCTCAACGATATTGATGTTTCAACTGCTAAAATGCTGTATACATTTACATTAAAATGCATCGTTAATTCCATTAGAGGGACAATGTGTTATCCATGATGTTACAGTAAAGACAAAGAATCAAATTTTACTAGAAACTTTAGAAAATCATGTTGATGTATTCAATCAAGTGATTATTTATTTAATCCAATAAATCAAGTGTGTACGTGATAACATTAAATCAAGTGGGTACGTGATAATACTAATTCAAGTGGGTAAGTGATAATATTAAATCAAGTAGGTACGTAATCCAATTAAATTATTAATGACAATATCAGACCTAGATAGAAGCTACATTATAAGTCTCAAATCTGAGAAAACCGAAAAATGTAGATTTTAATAGTAACACCAAAACAGCCGTGTCCAAATGTTATATATCATAATGTTACAGAACAATTGATTGGTCTGTCAAGTCTTACATGCACTTCCGGCAGATTCAAGAAACGTAACTGTCTTATTAATACAATAGATACCATTTATCCAAATTGTTTCTTCAATCTATAAATGGTAGCGACAGAAGACAAACAATATCAAATGATATGCTTAAATGAAAACAAAAGCGTTTTATGACTAGCTGACCAGTGGTCTGTGACCCACGAAAACAATGTTCTCCCAAGTTATTTTGCTGGGCAATTGTCTACACATTTATCGTAACATGGTATTTATTACAATATTAGTACCAATAATAATAATAATAATAATAATAATAATAATAATAATAATAATAATAATAATAATAATATTGTTATCAATTATAATTAGCACTAATATAGTGATTAATATCATCATGAAAACGTAGGTCAAGGCTAACAATTCCTAAGCACATACGAATATATAAATTCTACAGAGTAAACATCTCTAATGACCATTCAATCTAGTATATAAATGTAGATTTAAGTAATTTACAATCTGGTCCTTGCATGTCAAGAAATGTGTATTTTGTAACAACGGAACTCTGTAATGCTCAGAAACAAACATGTCTAGTAGGAATCGTGTCCTTATAACTGGCTTTGTACAATTACGGTTCCAAGTTTCATCCAGCTAAAATTCTATTTCACTATTACTCCATATATGTCTTGCTTTTTTATTGATATTATTGAAGAGGGGCGGCAGAGGAAATTTTGTTGAAACTGTGCAACATTGTTTTAATGATTTAGAAAATGTAGTTCAAGTGGTGAATAGTACTAATTTTCTCGGGGTGGTGGTGCTATTTTGTTAATTACTACTAAATGGAAATTTATCACTGGGTATTGAGAGAAAAGAAACGATGGTCTAATGTTGAAAACACAATTAAGTGCGTATCCATTTTCCATAAACGAATCATGATTTGAAATTTCCACATTTTTGGAATTATCAATTGTTCTCTACCAAAACATTCCCCCATGCTATTTTATTCTATATAATGAGCGTATTTCTTTTTGTTGGCAATATAATAATTGTAAAATGTTATACAACGGTATGATATTGTCTGCAGTGAGGTGTACGTTTACATAAAATTTCCTGAAGCGTCTATCAATTGTCAAAAAAGCAATATAATTGACGTGAAAAGGTTTGCCCAGAAAGATCTATCAGGAAACAACCTATATGTCTAATGACACTCACAGAAAAAAAAACAACAACATAAAAACATCCAAGCCTGAGGAACTTGTTGTTCATACATTTGCCGTACTCGAGTATCAAACTTTGTACTGATTAAGTGACAAATAATACTTAGCAAACTTTCTCCAGGTCACACATTTACTACGGTCGCAAAACTCCGTGACAAGACCGATACAGTTTTGTATTTTACAGCTTCAAAGTGATTTAATATCAATGTTTTAGCTGCTTCGATAGTTACCAATTTTACTTTTACACGCTTTGAACAATGCTAAAAGTGCAGGGCATCCTTGAAAGTTGGAGAAAAAATGCTATTGGTAATTTTTTCAGAAAGAATACTACCAGGTATTG